>JBBPCZ010088288.1:0-11398 GCA_037974445.1 Brycinus macrolepidotus | reverse complement strand
TTTTACTTGAGTACATATTTTGCAGGATATTTGTACTTTTACTTAAGCACTAAGCTTCAGTACTTCCTCCACCACTGATTATTTGTTTGCTAGTCTGGAAATAAAGTGAAATTACAGATGCTGATCAGTTTAATAGCAGCTACTGTCGATATTCATTCCCACCTCTCGTATTACTCGTGGTGTGTATTTGGCTGGACACAGTCAAGAAAGAGCCATTATTTTCAGTGTAATTACTGACTGCTCAGTAACACCAGAACATTTAAATCATAAAAAACTTGGCCACACTTCTGCGATCATTTATATCCATGCGGCACTAACTCAGGCATGATGCCATTATTGTGTCTAGACTGCTTTATAATCCCTCAGGGGTCACTGTGCTGCCATGTTGGCCTGTTGATTGATGACTGAAGTACTGTATTTAAATGGCTGCTTGTGAATTGCTGCTAAAATCAGGTTTCTCTACTGACTCTGATTCATGATGAAACAAGGTTATTCTCCTTTTTTTATTCTTATTTAGTTGTTTTGATTTTGGTTTTGGTTTTAGTTCAGTTTCACTTTTAGTTTTAGCACAAAGGGTACATTCGAAACCAAGGGAAAGTAGATGTCGCATGGGTTGTGGGTGTGGTAAACGGGATGCATATGCAGGGGCTTGGGGGTCTGTTTTTATTGCGAAAAACAAGGAAACTGCCAGCAAACGAAAAGAGATGGAGCACTGGGTAACAGGACAAGAAACAGACGGGCAACAACCTTTTCAGAAGTACAGAAGATACAGGGTTCAGACAGGCTAAGGCCCTCATAGTGACATATCCAGGGTTCAGACGGGATATGGCCCTCAGGAGTGAGGGTAATAGTGAGAGTGGACAGACGCCAGCCTCATAGAAGAGGTAGCTTAGATAAAGAGGGACAAACAAGGGACAGGTGATTCTGATGGGATTTATGAGACAAACCATACCAGCTACTCAGAAAGGGGGAACTCAAGAAGTCAGGAAGAATGTCTTGTGAAAACAGAACAAAACATGGCAGAATCTTACAGTAGAAGGCCACTTTATGCCTGAAAGTTTAGCGTATTCACAAAACTATGACACAGTTATTTTAGATAAGGATGGCAAAAAAAAAAACTAAACTCATATCATTTTTTTAAATAAAAGAGGTTGATGTAGTTAGCTCACTAATGTTATCCCTAAATGCAATTTCTCACAGCAATCTTTCAACGTCATGTATAAAGTCTTCCCAGAAGACTGGAGGCTGTTGCTACGAATGGGAAGATAAACTTCATACCTTGATTTCAGAAGAAATCAAGACATATAGTGTGTCTTGTTCTTGTAAATATGTCTTCATTTATCGTCATAAGTGAAAAAGTATCATAAAGTGTTTATTTTAACCGGGATTATTAATAATTAACATTTTGCCTATTATTAGACTGAAGCAGTGTTGCTGTCAGTTTTTTGTGTGGGAGTGTGGATTTGATGGGGGTTGACATTTGCCGCACTGCAAAGGGAATGTATTATCTTGCCCCTTGAATTATGCCTTTGACATTTTGTCACTTCTTGTTTTAATCAAATGGACAAATATGGATTTCTTTTTTTTCAGTGAACTTTTGAGCATTTTCTCTCACTTTGAATCTCTCTCTCTCTCTCTCTCTCTCTCTCTCTCTCTTTCTCTCTCTCTCTCTCTCTCTCTCTCTCTCTCAGGAGCAGTACGTGTTTATTCATGATGCTATCCTGGAGGCGTGCCTGTGTGGCGAGACTGCCATCCCGGTCAGTGAGTTTGCTCTCACGTATAAGGACATGCTGAGGGTCGACACCCAGAGCAACACCTCCCAGCTCCGAGAAGAGTTCCAGGTGAGAGCTTTCAGCCCCGGATTATTAGACCTCAGGCAGGAGGTGGCAAGGCCACACTTCAGCATCCCAACACAGTCTTTAAAACGTGTACAGTGCAGTGACAGCACACGCTAAATTACACCGACAGACGATAACAGAATTTGTCTTTTTTGTCATGAGGGTGCGCATGCTGGACGATTATGCAAAAGCGGAAATTATGCAGTTTTGGCCATGAAAAACACTCAAAATCTTGGCTGGACTTATTTATGCTGTGAAGCGGTATAGTCAACACACATATCATTCTAGGTATTAAAAAAGAAACATTTGGCTTTGACTGTTTGACTGTTTATGGTGCCATTTTTAAAGGGGTTCTGTAAAAATCATAAGACAGCAGGAATTACATCCTAGAGAAAAAAAAAAAACGTTTAACCAGGCAAAGAACCATTTATCCTTTCAAATGGTTCTCGTAGTGTTCTCAGTTCTGTATATAATCATTGCCTTTACTTGCCTGTTCTTGAAGAAGTATCACTCTGTTGTGCAGTGTGAACTGGAGAAGCAATTTTCTGGAAAAATGACTCAAAACTGTAATATGAGTGCCTTGAATTTGTGGACACCTGTGCATTTTCCAGAGTTCAGATTGAAGCTCTTGTACCTATGCTGTTCATGTGGATGTTTTTTTTTTCTCTTTCCTGGCTTGACATAGTTTCTGAGTGAGCATGCACACACATCCAGATGCAATTCACATTGCTACAGAAACAGTCATTTTTTTGCATCAGAATAACAGCATAAGGCCATTGATGTATATTCCTATTTACACAATTACTTGCACAAAAGGTTTAGTTCTTGACACAAAAATCAAACCTTTTTGCCTTTTTTTACTTACCAATATACAGTCATATGCAAAAGTTGTAATTTGACACCCTTGATCAAATTACGTTTTGTTGTTCTATTTCGGTTTAAAATATTTTCCATTTTTAGGGTTTAGGGTTTTTATTGCATTTTACTTATTGCTTTTACTGGTTACAATTGTCTCCCACATGTTTTAAAAGTGGTTCTTTCTAAAACTAAATTGGTTCTTCTGTGGCATTGCTCAGTTGACATTGCTCAATCTGTACGTTGCTCAAAATGTACGAGCAGGGCCGGCGTCAGAGCGGATCTACCGGGCTGGCATCTAACTGACTGTGGGGGGGGGCACTATCGATCGTGAACTATATTCATATGAGCGACACTAGAGGTTGACAATTTTTAGCCACGTTCTTATATCCATTAATTTTCAGTCACAAATAACCATTACCGTTGAATGAATCGTTCTCTTGAATTACACACCCTTATGAAAAGAGGCTGCTCAGTTGAATGAATCGCTACCTTAATGTGACCGCTGGCGGTTGAAAATTCTACTTTATCATATTTTATGCTCGAAAGTCAAATGCCGCACCAAAGCAACAACCAATCAGCACCAACTAGCCTACATTCTTTCAAGTGAATTTATAATATGACAAAAAATATTTGAAAGCGCTCTTTATTGATTTCGTGAATGTTTACACGTTTAATATCTGAAAAATAATTCGATATAAAAATGAATATTTTGGAGCCTGTGGTGGTGGGTGCTGGAGCGTGTGTAGGGGGGGTGTGGCGACTAGGCCCCCTTGACACCGGCACTGTGTACGAGCCAGTCTTCTTGACTTCCAGTGTATATTTCCACTGTTATGATACAGCAATTACTGCCTATTACTCACCTGAGAGGTGGTTCCAAGGTGGGCGCACCCGTGTTTTGACCAGTATTTATTAAGTGTGTAAAGTAGAAAACTAGATTCTGATTTCAATTTATCCTTCTCTCAACTGCCGTTCCATTAACAGAGCCAAACTTGTTTTTTTTACTTCTTTCTAAATCTTGAATGATTTGACTGACATGTATGATTTAGTGAGACAACCTATAATTTTGTCTTTCTTTTTTAAAAAAATCCCTGTATTTGCTATGTTTCCAGTGGAAACAAGTCAACAGATGATTGCAACATGTCCATAATTGTAGACTTCTTTCGAGCAGCTGGTTGGTTTGCACGTTTGTGACGCTTACCTGGTCAAGTCATTGAATGCCACTGAGATGCATAGCCGAGGGAAATAAATAAACGAGCCAGCATGGGCCTTTCAATGGGTCTGATTGCTGTGAAAGCACAGAACAAGAGCAAATCAAGTACGTTGGACCGGAATCATAAGCACTTGTTTGACACTGGGCACTAATACACATTTCGGAGAATAATGATAATAACCATTTGGAAAACGCAATTTAGTGACCATAGCAAATTGACATGAAAAAGGAAAAACCCACTGAGATTTCTGCATATTAAACATCGAACCACTTTCTGGCAGGACCCGCAACTGGTTAAATGGTTCGTATGCAGATCTTCGGAAAGGCTGGTGATTGTATTTAACCACCCACATCAATCGTTTTTGTTAGTTTTGCTCTATTCTAATGAGCCGTGTCCACTACCTTCATTTCCCTCTTCCTTTTTCACATTAAGATGTAAATGACCTCATATCCGCATAGCCCCAAGCACGTTCCTGTCCCGCACTGCCTGCCGGGACACTGCAGCGGCCAGCCTCAGATGTAATCTTAACGCTGTGCAGACGTAATTGGAATGACTCGTTTGCTCTGCTGGGGCCAATACCCAAGCGGCGGCCAATAGCCATCGAGTTCTGTAATCTTCAGCATTGTCATTTGCGTCCCTTTCTTCCAAGGACTTGCAATGAGCTTGTTTGTTATATATGTGCGATCTGCCCAAATTTGTTTCTCGCCATTAAGCAACGTGGCCATTTTCCCAGCACTGCTAAATGTGTTTCAGACATTCCTCAGCCCATGAAATATTGGAGCAAGTCAAATATTGACAGTGGTCTGTTTACACTAAATACATATCTCTTGCCCTGCTTTTGTGATTGCTCTCTATTCTCACATTCTCACTCTCTCATTCTCCCTTTTAACAAGTATTGATCAAATAATGCACTTTGCATGCTAACAATTAGAATGCTTGTGATGAATCTGGACCAGTGGCTGCTTTTTTACCGATCCCAACCTCAATTACAAAACAAGCCATAAAATGTTTTTTTTAAAAAATTTTTATGATTACTTTATATATTTACTAGCCTAAAAAATATGGCCGTAATGATTCACAGAATTCAAACTTTGATTTGATGCAGTGGTGCATCAAATAATACATTCATCATTTTGGCCAGATTCCACATACGTGAGCCTTGTAACTGTTTTTTAAACCATTTAAAAACAAAGTCATTTTATATGATTTTATATGAAAGATATGAGCTTTCACTGCAGTGATGACAAGGATACGTATGTATGCAAAAGTCTGGATGCCCCTGGTCAAATTACATGTTTTAAAAAAGTACAGAAAAGCACACCTCCACACTATTTAATGCACAATTACTGAGTATTTGCTGAATTTAGCATATTTGGGGACCAATAAAATGTGGCCTGTGCAAAACTCACAAACAGTTGTGAAAAAATGCTGTGTTTATGTGTTTATTTTCGTGGATTTTTATTCAACAAAGCATGTCATTTGCTGGCTTTACTTCAAGCCGTTGAATAGGACTGTATGTTTATGTAACTGCAAACAACTAGTCTTTTTTGGAGAGATGCAGTAGAATAGCTGACTCCCCAAAGAACATTTCAAAGGAGGATTGTTTTGGTGTCTGACATATGCAAGCGAAGAACAAGTGAAGAACTACCACATAACATGGAAGTTAATACCAATTAAGGGTTTGCCCTAGAACCGTACAATCAAACCAAGAATTTTTCCCAGGTGGAGCACAAAAGAAAAAGTGGTGTCAGCATGGTCAGCAACAAAATACTGAGAGCTTTCTCTGCCTCTACAGACCCTCTGTTCTTCCCTCTTTCCTGTGGTTGTTTGTTTCTCCTTTCCACTCTTGCTTCCCCCTACTCTCTTTCCTGAATTGTTTCCTTCCTTTATCCTCCTACAGCCTCTCTCTGTCTTTTCTCCCCCTCATATCTCCCTGGTTGTTAACTCTGGATCTTTCCTGCTTCCCCTCAGACTCTAAACTCAGTGACCCCTCACCTAGATGTGGAGGAGTGCAGTGTGTCCCTGCTGCCCCGGAACCGAGAGAAGAACCGGAGTATGGATGTGTTGCCACCGGATCGCGCCCTGGCCTTCCTTGTGTCCACTGAGGGTGACGGCAACAACTACATCAATGCGGCACTGATGGACAGCTTTCTGAGACCCGCCAACTTTGTGGTGACCCCACACCCATTGCCCACCACTACCGGAGACTTCTGGAGGCTGGTGTTTGACTACAGCTGCACCTCCATCGTGATGCTTAACCAGCTGAACCAGTCCAACTCTGCATGGGTGAGTTGGGCTCAAAACTGATTGTTAATGTAGGAACATTTACATACTCTTAGGCTTGGGCAATTAAATGATAACAGTTACCAAATCAAACATTTTCAAAGATATTTTCATCAAATAATTATGCTGTTCTATTCTTATTAGCAAAGGGAAAGACATGAACAACACCGCAAGATATAAGTGATATACTCCTTTTATTCTGTAAATGGCAAAGGAAAAAAAGAAGCTAGCCATTCACTCACAAACACATGCACCAGTAGAACAGTATGCAGAGTTAGCTAGGGTTAGTGAACGGTAGGAAACTACACTGAACGGTTGCATTTAAAACATTTTGAATTCATTTTTCCCCAGGGTCATTTTTAATAACACATTAAATATAATTTAAAGTGGAATTCCTCTGATTTTTTTTTCCAAATTTCTACATAATTAATTACCAGTGAGTTCAAACAGCATTAGGTGATCATCATCAACAGATCATCTAAAGATCTTTAGATCAGTATGATAACATGCAATAAAACAAGATGCATTTCTGTGAGAAAATGCAAAGTGCGATTATGTGCTTGCTGTAATGGGCAAAAAAAGTTTACATTAAAAAAATAAAATCTCACACTGTGGATTCAAACCAGCAGTCTTCTGATTCAGTGCCCGGTGCATTACCACTGCACCACTGAGGAATGCGTGAACTCATGGGCTCATACCAAGGCATTAATGGGTAAGGGGCTGATTGAAACCACAACAAACAGTGACAAATGTTTTTTTTTTAATAACTGACCTAAGCTTTAGTGTCTTGAAGTCTGTTTATGAGTCTGCTGTGTGTTTTGCTACATGTTTTTGTCTTCGCATTTGTGTTTTGTCGCTTTGTGGCCATCATATCCGTGACATCACAGACTCTCTGTCCAACACATATTTTGAAGGTGACTCGGCTGTCCTCTCTCTCTCCCTATATATTACAGAGCCAACTCAACCACAAAAATCGAACCTCTCTGTTTACACCTCAAATACTCCATTACGAGGGGGATTTTGGAAATGAAGTGGAGTTCCCTTTTAAAGGGGCGGTGGGGCAGCAGAGATTGAAATAGTGCGGAGAAAAAGTTGGCGCCCAGCAAAACCAGCTCTCATTCTCAAAATAAAGCACTTTATCCCTTAGAACCCTGAGGGTTTTCCCGTTTCTACATTACTTGTTCTTTTCTAATATTTAAAACTTTAAACAATGCACAATGGGCATGTATCAACACAACCTAACCAATATTGAATAGTATTTTTATAATTTAACCAACTATTTGGACACAACTGATGCAAAAAAAAAAAAAAAAAAAAAGAAAAATCAGAAAATCTATTAAAATTTTAAATGGAATGATTTACAAATACGATCGCAAGTATTTCTGTCCCAGGTGGAGTTTTTGTATTACATTAACTCTCAGTCACACGCAGCTCCACCCTCATACACACACACACACACACACACACGTTACGCGCATGGATGTGCGCATGGAGAGAGCTCAGCAGGCTGATTATTTTTTATAAACCACAACAACAGTGAAACATATTTCATTGACCTGTGCACGCCTGAAAATGGAGGCTCTTAAAAGTTGATTTTAAAAAACTACTCAGAGTGGGATTTGAACTTATGACCCTGATTCGCTTAATGTGATGCTTTAACCAGTTTACCATGCAGGCGGGGCAACACACACAACTTTAAAAGCCCATATAAAGTGGGTGTAAATGGGTGGCACGATGGGGGAGATGCGACGGAGCAGAAACTCATTACAAACCGCTCTAACTAACGCAAATGGATTGTTTCCTTATTAATAACCAAAACGACAGCTACAAATGAGACTTGCACTCTCAAACTAATACACTTTTGACTCTGGTCTTGAGGCTGTTCTCTCCTAATGCCGTGATTTGTCCTCTGCCCAGCAGCGCTGGCACTCAACTCCCAGAGAGAGGTGACATCACAAGGCCAGCATTCAATGAATGAAAGTCTATGGGTGAAAATATCGATTTTAAATGGTCAATACACAGCTCCTGATCAACTGATCAAAAAGCTATATACAAGCGCACTGAAGGGGACATCAATGTACATTTTGGCATTGGAACCATTCCAGTATTTCAAGAACTGTAGGAGGAGAAGAGGTGCCAAATTCCAGCTATAAAAAGAATAATAAAAACTAGATCTTCCCGGCTCTTACCAAGTCATTTATGGTTAAGGATGGCTGAAAGCGCACATAGCCTCGTTCATGGGCTAATTATTTCTAAATAAACTACTACAAACAGTGAAACACGTCTTTTTTTTTTTATAACTGACCTGAGCTTTAGTGTCTTGAAGTCTGATTAAGAGTCTGTGGTGTGTCTTGCTCTGCGTTTTTTTCTCTGCGTTTGTGTTGTGTCCCTTTGCAGCCACCATAAGCATGGTGATTCAATGCACACTACGCTATTTATATAGACTCAAAAGGTGACTCAGCCCACTGCTCTCTCTCCCATACATTATGGAAGAGGCTCGACTACAAAAATCAAATTTTTTAAAGATCAATCTGGTCAATTAGCTGTACAAGCGCAACAGGGCAGAGTCTAAGGCACATGTTGACACAATCACGCTAATGATAAAAATAAAATAATCAGCTGTCCGTAATTAAGCTTAAGTTTCACTGTAACAGGTTATTCATAAAGCAGTGCTTTCAGTAAACATTCCATAATGCACTGACTCCAAAGAATTTGGTGACTGCCCATTGACACTGAAATTAAGTCTCAGACCAGGCCCAATCTATGTATGGGTAACAGGCCCACACCAAATAATGTACTGAGCTATGTGCGCTTTCAGCCATCCTTAACCATAAATGACTTGGTAAGACCTGGCAAGTTCTCAACCTTCCACCCCCTCTAAACCCCCCACCCCTTTTGGCACAACGGTAAAGCCCCACCGCTCTCTCTCCCATACATTACGGAAGACGCTTGACTACAAAAATCCAATTTTTAAAAGATCAATACTCTGTCTTTTATCATCTGGTCAATTAGCTGTACAAGCGCAGCAGGGCAGGGGTTAAGGCACTTGTCAGAGTTGACACAATCACGCTAATGATAAAAATAAAACTTAAGATAAGATAAGATAAACCTTTATTAGTCCCACAAGTGGGAAATTTGCAATTTATTTATTTATTTATTTATTTACTTATTTAAGAAGAAAAATTGTGTAATTGCTGACACAATCACACTAATGAACAAATAATTAAGCTTAAGTTTCACTGAAACAGATTATTCATAAAGCAGTGCTTTCAGTAAACATTCCATAATGCACTGACTACAAAGAATTTGGTGACTGCCCATTGACACCGCATTTAAGTCTAAGACCAGGCCCAATCTATGTATGGGTAACAGGCCCATACCAAATAATCTACTGAGCACAACAAAAATAAATTTGACCAAACAAATTAAATTTAAATGTCCTTTTGACTGAATCATTTTCCTTTTTTACCTGATGAGTAATTGTAATTGTGCAACATATAGCCAACAATACAAGTGAGTGACTCAAGCATGATAGTTTAAGCAATGTTTTAACGTAATGTAAAATTTGTTAAAAGTTGTAAAAGGGCTGTGAGAAATCTGAATCTGACCCAAGCCCGACACATATTAGGGAATTGATAGGCAAACATGACCAAATCCAGTGTTGGCATATACACCAATTTAGCTATAACATTAAAATCAGCTGCCTAATATTGTGTAGGTCTCTCTCGTGCTGCCAAAACAGTATTGACCTGTCAAACCATTATATCCAACATTAAGTTTTTCCAGCAATTTCTGCTCTTGAAGGAACCTTTGCTACCCATGCACATAAGCGAGCCTTGAATGCCAATGACCCCGTTGCTGGTATACTGATTGTCCTTCTTTGGAGAACTTTTGGTAGTTACTAACCACTATGTAATGGGAGTACCCGACAAGACCTGTTGTTTTGGAAAGACTCTGACCTAGTCACATATCCAACACAGTTTGGTCCTTGTCAAAGTCATTAAGAGCCCTATGCTTGCCCATTTTTCTTGCTTTCAACACGTCAATTTCAAGAACTGACTGTTCACTTGCTGCCTAATATATCCCACCTCTTGACGGGTGCCTTTGTAACAAGATCATCAATATTATTCATTTTACCTGTCAGTGGTTTTAATGTTTTGGCTGATCAGCATTTATTTGAACTCTAGTAAAGTTAGCTGCTACCCGGTTTCTGTTCTTACTTTGTAAATAAACAGTGAAAAATCTAAAATTCAGTGAATGCCAAGTTGCAAAACTGTGATAGACAATGTACATCTTCACAGTAAGAGAAAAACAGGCATGAGCTTTGAGAGTTCACTCCTAATTTGCAAATTGCACAAATGCCATATTGTATATATTGTAACCATCTCCATAGTAAATGGCTCACTGATGTTGTTCAGATGTGACAACAGAGCATCTGTGTCTTGTTTGTAAATCCTGCTGAGACTGTGTGGACAGGTTTTGATAGGTTGGCTGTGAGGAAGATTGAAAGCTGAGTAAATAGTGGAAAAAACTATTACACTCACACACACACACACACACACACACACATATATATATATGTATACATACGCACACACAGCACACAGTACCTGTAAAAGGGGAAAGTTAGAGACCAAACAAGGAAACAAAGGCAGTAGACACAAAAGATTGTGTTCCAAAACACATTAAACACTTCCACAAATTATCTTTTTCATGCTTCCGTTGCTGGGCGTACAAGAAATGTTAATGCTAATATAGTTGTTTTACTATATTGTATAGCTGCCAGGCTTCATAAGTAATGAAATAAATCAGTCTCATTATCAGTCTGATAAATACAATCAAGTCATGAATATTATAATATATTATCTCCAATTTCTAACTAATGAAAGTAAAATTAATGACTTGAGTTCTGAAGGTTGTCTAGCAACTATGAATTCTTTTATACAGATATTGGCAGTAACCCGGTGTTGGAATGAAATCAAGGCATAATTCTGGTGAAAATAAATGAAACATTTACTAACACAGAATCTAAATGAAGCAATCAACAAGCATCAGTACATTTAAAGTATATGTAAGTTAAATGCCTATTTAACTAATGAGTGAGTGAGTTTGTGTGTGTGTATCTGTGCAGGTGTGTGTGTGTGTGTGTGTGTGTGTGTGTGTGTGTGTGTGTGTGTGTGTGTGTGTGTGTGTGTGCGAGAGAGCGAG
>JBBPCZ010088267.1:0-11398 GCA_037974445.1 Brycinus macrolepidotus | reverse complement strand
GATCAGTATACTGGTGGTGCTGAATGCTGAGTGGTTGGAACTCCTTTATCTAGGCTCCTTGTATCTTTAGGCAGTTTTCAGCCTGTCACAGTAAAACATTTGTTCCAATTTCTTTAATTTAATCTTCTCAATATGCCAAAGACAAAACAATTTGACAGAAAACAGTGTTTTTACACAACAAGGAGATTCAAAGCAAAATATGAAGAAATGAGGTGGGGCTCAAGACTTTTGTAAAATTTTTCATCATCAGTGAAATTTCTTTCTTGTGTAAAATTTGTTCTCAACAATTTTGGGAAATTTCACTGGAAAATAAAAAATATATATGAAAATGAATTTAAACTAAATTTAAAGCCAAACCACTTCAAATTAACATTGCAATTTATTTTATCGCTTCTTATTTATTTCATTTTAAATATTGTTTATTAATCTAGTTTATGTAGACTTTTTTGCCATCATTTTGTTTATTGCGCCTGTTGTCTTTATTGTGCATATTGTGCTTAGTGTGTATTTTGTTTGGTGTTTGTTGTTTGTAGTGCTGTATTTATTGTGTATAGTGTTTTTAGCATTTGTTGTGTTTATTGTGTTTGTTATGATTGTGTTTATTGTATGTATTGTTTGTGTGTTTAATGTGTTTTATTGTGTTTATGGTGTTGTGTTTGGTGTGTTCTGGGTTTATTGTCATTTTTATTGTTTGTTACATTTATTGTGTTTGTGTTTATTATATATTGTGTTTCATTATGTTTATTGCTTATATCACTTTTCTGAACCAAATGAATGAAGAATTCCTCCTCTTTTACTCCTCCAACTGAATGTCTGCAGTGGGTTAGATGTTGCATAGGACCACAAACACACACACACACACACACACACACACACACACACACACACACACACCTACCTACCTGTAAGGAGCCCTGTGAGTGTTCAAAGGGGGCGGTGTTATTGGAAAACTGTCCCGGTGTTTGGCGGCACTGCTCTACATGTTTAATGGAACAGGAGGAACGTGCTCCTCCGCTGCACTGGAATTAATTAGTTTGATTTATTTTCAGCCTCAGGTGATGAACGAGCTTTTTTTTCCTCCTCATTTTCAGGTCACTTTATGAATATTCGATTTGTGGAATTCAGGTTCAGCTTTAAATTAGGCGTGTCTTAACGATAACAGCGTGTTTGCATGACGATACACCACCTCCCTTCACCAGCATTCTTTACAGTGGAATTGTAAAGATTACGTTTGTAATAATATAGACAATATATGTACTTTATAGATCTGTTTCCTTTAACTGGTAAGGACGATGTTAAACAAGCAAACATATCTCCGCTTTACAGTTCAGCAGAAAAAAATGTACTTTACACAAAAAAACACAAAATTATAACAGCTCATTAAAATTGAGAAAATACATTGAACATAAGATGTAAATTCTTATATTAAGCAAAAACACTCTGCCAGTGGAGTGAGCAGTAGGAGTGGGAATCACCATAGAGGAATGATACCATAGTATCAATTCAATATAATTCAGTTCAGTTTTATTTCTATTGTGTTTTTTACGACTGTTGTCACAGATCAACTTAAGTCCAAGCCTCTAGCGAGGGATCCAAGGGTGACAGAGGCAAGGAAAAACTTCCTAAAGCTGGGAGAAGAAACCTCGGGAGGAACTGAGACTCAAAATGGGAACCTGTCCTCCTCTGGTGGACACCAGACAGCGAGAGAGAATAAAAGAATGTCACCATGGAGACAACTAACAGTATATAAGAGGCAGGAGTACTTATCCACTTAGCAGAAGAGTCTGTAGCAGCAGCAGTAGTTCAAATAGATCAAATATTATCACCATATTTGGGACAGAAATGTCATTGTTTACTCTTGTCATGTGTCTGTGGTTCCACGTGAGTTTGTTGTTATTTTGGTCCTAGCCCTGCCCCGTTGTTATCCCGTTCACCTCTTTCTTGTTCTTGTCTCCTCCCCTGTCCAGAAGTTTCCATTGACCTTGTCAGTATATATATACCCGTGTGTTTCTGTACTGTTAACACTGCTATTGGTTGTATTTTCGTATTGGATTATCTCATGTGTCTGTGTAACCCCTGGACCCTTGGTTAGTGGTTTGAAGTTTGTTCATTAAAGTGGGACTTTGCACCTACATCCTGCCTCAAACCCATCACTACAGACAAGCTTCTAGAATGGCTCGATAAAGGAGAGGATGTTGAATTGAGGGAAGGCTATGAACTTTTACAGAGATATAATCTGTTCCTCAACCTGGAAGGGGGAATGGGAATAGCTGGTGGACAACCTCAAGGCCATCCTTAGGGCTATGCAATGGCCTTCTCCATGGAGTACATTTTTGGGAGGTGGCAAGTTCCTGAGGGGCAGAAGAGGTACAGTGAGACTGAGAATGCTGAGAAGTACACTGGAGGGGAGGGACTGGACTCCACCCTTTCTCTGAAAGGCTAAACTTCTGCATCAGCCAAAAAGAAATGGCACAGGAGTAAGCGCTGTGGAGAGACTGCCACCAAAGTGCCAAGCCCTGAGCCCTCTGTCTCAGTTGTGGCAAGCATGGTCACATCACTGTCGCTCAGCAACCTGGAGAAAGCAACTGAGTGTGCCCTTGGCTCTGGCTGCTCTGGAGAGCACCTCACCAGCACCTCCTGCCGCTCCAAAGAGCACACTGTCGCCGGCAACTTTGTGTCCTGGTTCCTCATCGACAGCCTCCCAGTCTCCTTGTCCCTCGTCACTGGAGACTTCCTAGTTCCTTGTCGCTGGCAGCCCCATCTCCTGGTCCCTCGTCTCCAGCAGCCCCATCTCCTGGTTTCTCGTCGCCAGCAGCCCCATATCCTGATCCCTCGTCGCCAGCGGCTCCATTTCCTGGTCCCTCATCGCCAGCGGCTCCATTTCCTGGTCCCTCACCACTGGCAGCCCTGTCTCCTGGTATTTCATCACCAGCAGAGCTATCTTCTGGTACTTCATTGCCAGTAGTCCCATATCTTGGTCTTTTGTCAGCAGCTGCTAAGTCCCCAGGTCCCTCATTTCACTTTCATCTTAAGTCTGGTCCCTCTCTGGTTCATGTGTCCATTCCTGTCTCTGTCTCAGTTAGAGTATATGTATCTGTCCCAGTGTCCCATGTTTTGTCAGTTCCTGTTCCAGTCATGGACCCTGTTGTTGTGCTAATTGTGACATTTGTTCCTGTCTCAGTTCTTTTGCCTGCCAAGCCTTGTGTCAGGTCTCCTGTCCTGTGTACAGTCCCCTGTCCTGCCCTCTGTCCTGTCTGATGTCCAATCCTTTAGCCAATCATCTTTCCAGTCTCCTGTCATGCCCTATGTTCAGTCTTTATGTCTTGTCTCGGGCCTCTCCTGTAGGTCCCATGGAAGATTTCAAGGCAATAAATCTGACTTTTTTTTCTCTGATTTTAGTATTTGTGCATTTTTTGCTAGTTTTTTGCTAACTCTTCCTCAGTAAATGGTGCTTACCCCATTGACAGGTTATTTAAAAATGGCTCTCAATCAGATTGCAACCACTTCTCCAGTTGCTGAGATTCAGTTTTTTTATTTGCAGTGTTTGTGCTGGTTTTATTGCTCGTTGCGGGATGTCAGTGCTGTGACACCTGTTTGGGATGTAATGATGAGTGTGTTTCCTCATCTGGACATGTTAGAGAATGTCCCTGCACTTGTATCTGCTTATTCCCTGTGGGTTTCTAAATCACGGCAATTCTAGACAAATCCGTTGCTTTAACGCCGCCGCTGGATCATGAAATTAACAAGTTTAACACGCCGTGAAACCCGGATCAGGTTCACACCGCAAAACCCTGCAGATATTCCCTCCTCACTCACTTCTTCAGCAGCTCGACCAGGCCCTTAGTCCAGATCCAGACTCACTACCAAAAGAGAGAGAGAGAGAGAGAGACAGAGAGACAGAGAGAACAGAAAGTATGCCACACTATAACACTGTACGACTTTAGTTGTAAACATTAAACCCTTCATTATTTTAAACAGCTGTGCAAGTGAACTCATCGCTCACAAGACAAAATGATGGATGCTCAGGCAACACTTTATCATTAAATGGGACAGTTATCCATCCGGTCCTATCCAGACCTGTTGTTGTTGTCTTTGTCTTTACTAGTCTTGTCTGTTGTCTGTTGTCTTTGTCTTTACAATCTGATCTCTTGGGACACATTTTGAAACTAAATCAGGACCTTTTCATTCATTTAGGGCATTTCTGTCTCTCGCACTGCCCTGCAAGAAGTTTGAAACCCTGCTAAAAGGAGACCTAAACAAATATCTTGGCAAAAAAATGCCCTTCAAAATAATTTTTTGAATAAATTTCAAATATCCATCCAGTGAAACAGTGGAGTCAGCTTGTACAGATCGCCACACCTCAGCGTCAAATTCAACCTGTGACGCAGCAAAACTGAAAGTTATTTATCGACCTATTTAGATATTTGGGTGTTTTTGTGAACTCCAGTTTCAGGTGTGTACGTTTCCTTCAACCTGTAGCTCAAATAGCTTCAGTGCAGCTCCTAATGTTGGAACATTGCTGTGAGCATTTAATTGCATTCAGCCCCGAGAGCATTAGTGAGGTCCAGTCCTGATGCTGGAACATTGCTGTGAAGATTTGATTGCAATCAGAGAGCATTAGTGAGGTCATGGTGTTTGAACATTGCTGTGAGGATTTGATTGCATTCAGCCCTGAGAGCATTAGTGAGGTCAGGTGGGTCCTAATGTTAGATTAGTTCTGCTCTCCAGCTCATCCCAGAGGTTCTGGATGGAGCTCCATCACTCCAGAGACTCCACAGCTCAACGCTGGGGTGCTTCATACTCCTCTTCCCTACACTAGACACTGAAAAAATTGACTTAAAAAAGAAAAAAACATATAAGTGAAGAGAAAGAATCTGTGACCAGAGGAAAGAAACCCTTAAAAATTTAGTGCTCGCTGTTTCTCGGGCAATGTATCATCAGTTCCCTGCTCTAAAGCTTGTTCTGCTATGAGCTTTATGGTGCCTGTTATGCTTAAGCCAACACTTTTATATTGTGTCTCCAATTGTTTCCAATAAAGTGACCAGCAAGTAAATGCACAAGGTAGGGGTTTCCAATAAAGTGGCCCGAGAGTGGAAGCACAAGGCAATTGTTTCTAATAAAGTGGCCAGTGAGTGGAGGTACAAGGCAGGAGTTTCCAATAAAGTGGCCAGTTAGTGGAGGCACAAGGTGGGAGTTTCTAATAAAGTGGCCAGTAAGTGAAAGCACCAGGTAGGTGTAATTGTTCTGTATTGTTTTAATTGTTGTATTCTTTTTTTCCTCTTCATTTTATTATTATTATAATTGGTGCCACTTTTGTGCGAACAGCAGCAATAATAGTAATACCAAAAACGTCTCTGTAAATATAAGGTGCTTCTAATAAAGTGCCCGGTGAGTGTATTTAGAAGAATTTGGCTGGGCTAGCAGTGGTGCAGGTGGACGGTTCACGCCTGGGGGAGGGTTTGACCGTGACACACTGGATCACTCGTTCTGAGCCTGCGGAGAAACACAAACAGGTGTGTGTGCACATGGTAAGAACATGCAAGCTAATTACAGTCAGGAATAAGCGCACGTTACAAATGGTGCCCTGTGGTTACGAATGGCAATGCCAGGCGGTCCATCTGTCTATTCTCCATTCTGTTGGGGGAGGAAAAGGGAGCAAGGTAATGGGGTTAAACTATCAACATTTGACTTTAAATCTTTTCCTCAGCTTCCTTACTGTACTTACAAATCACCTCTGCAGGCTGGAATCAGACGTAGCTCCACCACTGCTGTCATTTCCTTTGGTGCACAACAACAAATACTGAAGGACCTGCAAATCCCCTCCCAACTCAGTCGGGATAATCACACGAAATCCAGACACTGTTCGGAGAGCTCTGAGCTACAGTGGATGTAAATAATTAAAGGGGGGCTTTTGGTAAAGGGACGCTGGATGTGCGCCACAAAGAAAAACAAGAAGAAAGCTAAAAACAAGCCATAATTAGCTTTAGATTCTTACAGTATCATGCCTGGCCTCTGTAAGTGAGTGCACTTGTTGGTTTTGTCAATGAAGGGATGGAATAACCTCTAGGTTCATGAGGTCTGTGCAGAAGATTGACTTTTTTTGTTGGCTTTGTTGTTTTTTGCTTGTGAATGATTAGGTTCCCAGTAGGCTTGAAAGCACAGTTGTATAAAAAATGTTCAGTTGATGTAGAACCTTTGCAGTATTTGGGGGTTCTTTGAAGTTTAAATGATCATTTAGCCCTTCAGCACATAGTGTCACATGGTTACGCCACCTGAATACTTTTCATTAAGGCATCCCGTCACACCGGTGTGATCTGCAAGGTTCAACACTTTTAACTGATCAACACTGCAGGTTAATGGAGATTCAGGATTACAGTCGATACGCCGCCGTCTTTACACTCAGAGTTTTATATTTATACTTTTATACATCTGACAGTCCATCAGGAACTAAATCACACTAAACTCGGCCTGCAGCCCAACAGCTGATGCACCAACTGACGAATGGAGCGTCATGCAAGACACTCAAGAGCACAACGCACACAACCAAGAAACACACACTCACTGTTTGATGCGGTTAAACAAATCTCATAATTCTGCTCAACTAACAAACATGACATGCCTTTATAAACCGTCTTTATGGGGTATTTATTGCCCCCCCATTATTCATTCATCACTACTATGGCACTGTAACCATAGCAACCACAGCTTGTGCTGTTGTACAACAAACAATCATCCTGTCAAAAGAGACACGAGTCCAACTCAAATGAGTCACAGCAGCATTGAGGTGAACATCGTCTCACTGATAAGGAGATATTTAGCTGCTCTGTAGTCAGGTGGTGCGACCACAGCCTACAGTGCCTTTGATGGAACAACGGGGGTCAGGATGGTGGGGGCAGGGTCGATCCCTTGATTAGTCTATGTTTAGCTCTTGTTCAAGAATACTTAGTTTCAAATGACTGAAACTTCATAGCCTCATTCACTAACTGCTCTACAGTTTTTCAAAATCTGTGCATAAATGAGTGGTTAGGTTGTAAACAAAGTCATCCAGAGTGGAGGTAGTATGAAACATCCTGCTCTATACAAGTTTTTGGGCCTAAAACTACACCCATTCATGGTGGAGGGATACATGTAGGGTGTGGTGAGGCAAAATAGTTCCCAAAGAAAACTGATTTAGATCATTTTCCCACTATTTTACCATCAACATTTCATATAAACACATTTAGAAGGCATGCGGAGCTTCACTGCAGGTGTATAAAATGGCTTTATTTGCATTGGAGATGCCTGGCTCCATTCACTACTGTTGCAATGTCGTAATGGATAACCGGTCAATTTACAGCTGTTGGCTAATTATAAAGGACATAATAATGAGCACCTTGTGCAAAACTAGGTTAGGTGCACTACACAAAAAGTGCTTTGGAAATGCTTAATTCACCCTAGGTACTGCTTAATAATGTACTTACGCAGTTAATTACCAAGCATTGGTTTGTTAAGGCTTACTAAGGATCTTGTGATGTTCTATGTAACTGAAGTGTTGCTGGTTCTTCGGTGGTATCACCCAGAGACCCCTTTTTTCACCTTTATTTTGAATGTTTTTTGATCTTTGAGTGCCACTCTCCGCTGAACGGATTTCGGAGGATTAACCTTTTCACAGTGGATCCACACCAGTCTGAAGCCTCTCATTTGTTCTCCTTCTGTTGTGTGACTTCATTCGTTCTCCCCTTGAGAGACGTGTCGTCGTTTACCCGAGGGATTTCCCATGATCAGAGCCGGCTTGAATCAACAGGAAGCTGTCCGACACTCTTTAACGTCCCGCCAAAGAGACATTCACAAAGCCAAACCTGCCATCTCACAGACTGCCACGGTGTTTGAGTTTCCGTTCTGGGCTTACCATAAGCTCCTCGGATCCCCTGCCTGTGACGTTTATTCCTGTACAGCAAAGGCTCAGTGTACTGCGCTACAATGCAGAGACGTCGGAGCATATCCGTGGACTGGGGTGTTTGACCTTGATGGCATTTTTCCTCACATGGGCCGCCATTTAGTCAGCTGCCCTGTGGAGGGCAGTGTGGAGCTGAATAAGCAGGGCAACTGGACACTGAGGATCCCTTTGGCATCTCCTCTTCTTCCGACACAATCTGGAGATTCTGCTTTTATTGTACTGCCGACTTGCACAGCTGAATAATTGATAGGCTTCTCATGGGCAACACTTTGTAGTGTGCGTGTGCAAGTGTGTGTACAGAGAAGGAGAGTTCCACAGCAGTCACTTTGATGGAAGATATCCTCTTGATGTTGCTGGAGTGTGTGTGTGTATTTGTGTGCATGAGCTCATACGTGTGTGTGATCGGTCAATCAAGCATCTGTTGCCCTCAACCATTAGACAACCATGCATGCACACACCCACACACATCCTGCCGCAAACACACATCAATCCCATCCTTTTTTTTATTTATTTTTTTTATTCAGGCTTAACCCTCCTCTGTAAGCTGTGAATAAATCTACACCGTCTGCCAAGTGCGCTTTTGCTTTTTTCTTTTTTTCTTTTTTTTTTCTTCTCCAAGCTTTCTGTCTTTCAAGACGTACAAAGGCTGAATTAAATTTGGTGGAAAGGCAGCAGCCCCGGGGCTGGAGTCGCACCACAAACCACAACCTGAGTCTTTTTCTCCATAATTACACACCGTTACACAACACATTAAGTGTCTGTTTGTCACCGTGCTATTTACCGGTTATTTCTTGTTGTTGTTTTTAAGCAGGAACATGCCATTAGCACAGCAGCTACTGCCTGTGCTCTCAAAGACCTCTTTTGAGGCCTGTTCAGGCCACATTGAAAAAGATGTTCCACCCATCTTTCAAAATCACCACTACGAAAGAGTTAAAGGACCCATATCATGGGAAATATTAATAAATATTGTTTCAAAACATACTAAACAGTCCAAACAGAACCTTCACAAAAACTAAGCTTCAAAATCGGCCTATTTCAAATTCACTATTTTTTATAATGTCTCAACAAAAAAACACACATGCAGCAGTAGCCCTGTCCATTCATTCTGAAGTCAGCCTGCTGACCAAATGAGGCACAGTACCAGCAGCCAATTATGACAATGCTAATTTGCATGCACTACTTACCTGAAGTATGCAAACACCCTTCTAACTAATCAATTTAGTTACTTTATGGTGCTGCCAGGGCTGAGACATTATCAGCTTATGCAATCTCCATAGAAAAGTACTGACCAATAGAACTGGCCCAGGAGCCACTGCACATGACCCTAAGGTCATATAGCCAGAGGCTAAGGGGTATCAAGCCCCCCAGCACTGGGCTGTGGAGAGTGACTGAGCTCCATTCGATGCCTTAGGGATGAGCAGTGCAGAACTAATTGTCCGTCATCAGTACCTGAACTCACTAATGCTCATGTTGCTGAATGCAATCAAATCCTCACAGCAATGTTCCAACATCTCCTTACTTATCAAGTCACAATCCTTCACAGTGGTGGTAAATGGAACCAGACATCTCTCTTTTCCTCATTAGTGCTGATGAGGATGTCTGAATTATGAGATATTCATCACTGATTATGGTCTATGGCAAATCCTTCTAAACTCTCATGAGTAATCCAGTAATACCAAATGAGAGCCCAAAACAATTCCCCTAAAGCAGGGGGTCTCCTCCTCAGAACAAGATATTTTCTCTAGCTATCACGTCTAATATAACTCACTCCACTAGTTACCAAGCCCTTCATGTGCTGGGTGGAGGATAGAAAATACAAAAACATCAAATGTGAAGCATGCGTAGAGGTCAGAGTAGGACTTTTATTGGTGGTTATAATCAAAGGTTTCCCAACCAGGGGTGGCTGTTGTAAATGGGCTAGTAGGGCTAAGCCCCTCCCTATCTCTCTCTAAAAGACAAATGGCATCAAAATTAAGATTAATCTTTGGCTTCCATATTGCTTTGCTTTTAACAAATCAATAAAAGCTGTTGTGGTTTTATAAACAACAGTGCCACCAACAGGTCAACTAAGAACTATCTAAGAAGGGGCTGATTTTCCTCTAGCCCAAGCCTGTCTGATATTCCAAGTCAAATGCTTTGTTATGTATTACATGTACTAAAACGCCTTCTAGACTTGGTCTCATAATTTAGCTCTGCCTCCCCACAGTTTGAGGTCAGTAGTAGTAAGGGCGGCTCTGATTGGCTGCTTGTAAAATACTGCATATACATGTAAATATGAAGTATGTAACTGGGTTCACAGTGAGAGCCTGACAATGTTAATTGCAGAAACATTTTAATTTGCTTCATAAGAAGCCTGTAATTGTTAGCTATATTAGTTAATGCCAAGCTAACAGTGGTGAGATAGCAGCTGTATACAGCAGATGTTCAGGTGAGATCTTTACAGTCCATCAGTAAAATCTTTCTTGTTGATCAAGTGTAGCTACTGTGAAATATAGAGTGGATGTTCGGTTTCTGTAACTGGGAAGGGGCTCCTAAATGTGGTGCTGCGGTGTCTGATCGCTAAAACAGGGCTGGTAACACCCCTGGTTGAAGTACCGCCTTCAACACATAGCTTAGTGTGACTAATGTTTAAAAAAACATTTCACAGCCCATTTTGTTATATGGACAGAGGAAGCTGATATTGAGAGGGTCTACTGCTGACCCCTAAGGCATGGTCAATATAAATATACCCTTAACGGCTCACTGTCTGACCCCCAAGAAATAATATGAACTTTTATTTTAAGCTGAAAATATGCCTCGGGGTGTAGCAGGTACTGCCCCAGGCTATGAGCACTACACATTCGCAATGCAGTGCTGTTTTCCTGAGAGTGTACACATTCTCGAGTGTGGTGCCCAAATATTTATCCGTAGTTACTTAAAGAAAATTACAATAAAAACACATTTTTTCAGCACAGGAAACAAATGCTGAGTTTTTGGACCCAGAAAATAGTGTCCATGTGTGGGCATGGAGATGGACAAAGTAATTAGCGTGTCCCCTCATTCTTTCCTGCTCATCCTTTATCTTTCTTTGAAAGGAGTTACGCCTGGAGAGGCTCAGGGTTGCACCTTCAAGCATCCTCAATCAATCGATTGTTTCTACACGGGGTCCTTCATTATGGCATTCTGGGTTTTAATTAAGAGTCTCCAGCTAATTATACAATCTGAAAGTAATTAGGAAGGGTGGATGATAAAAGTTAGGCAGCCTAACGAGGGCATTACTGAAGATGCACCGGAACCACGACCGCCCATGAAACCGAGCCGCCGCTCTGCGCTAATTTACTGTTTGACTGACTAATTGACTCACTGCCTCACAGACCAAAGGAAAGAGAGAATCAAGCGGTTGACTAATGAAACACTTTCATTACGAGAAAGGCTTTTGAAAAGCTTCACGCCAATGTGTGACTTTCTATACATATATATGCA
>JBBPCZ010088246.1:0-11398 GCA_037974445.1 Brycinus macrolepidotus | reverse complement strand
GGGGGGGGTGTTTTGTTTTCTTTTTTTTTTTTTTTTTTTTTTACTATACATATATATATATATATATATATATATATATATATATACATTTTTACAAAAGCTGAAAATATTTATCATCACGGACTGAAATGTTTTAAGTTAAATCTCTCTCCTACCGTGAGGCACACCAGTTTCTATGAGCCGCTTAAACATTAACTAAAAGCTGCCTTAGTGTTTGTGTTGTTTGATATGAATAACCACATTACAAATAAAGAGCCTTGTGGCTGATACATGGACTCGAGCAAGGACTGTAAAACCTCCCCAGTCCTCATTTCCTGAATTAATAGTGAAGATCTGCTCAGCCTTCAGTGCTAAAATCATAGCAGTTATTAGTATTTAGAGAGAGACCTTGAGTTTGAGAAAGGCGCTATGTGAATAAAAATAAAAATATATTCATTAAACATATTTATTAAAGTTCATAAAGTGTTTGATTAAAGAGCCAGACCTCATCTGGTACCCCATCCAACCTGCATGTGGTTTCAATGGTGTAAGCATCATCGTTGTCCATCTGTAACTCGAAAGATCAGTGCCTAAAAATACTTTTTTACCAAAAATATCAGCTGAATTATGTCATCTTTCGTGTCCGAGGTTCTTCTTTTTCACTTCTACATTAATGGAAAGCGGAAAAGAAAGCTAAGCAGTTTGTCAATCCTAAACAATAAGGGAAGAAACCTACCTCTGACCGTGATGTCCAGTCTTGCCCAGGACAGTGTTTTTGTCCTTTAAAGTCTAACTGTAAGACTGAAGGGAATAATGTGGTTGCTCACAGATCCAGCTGCAGTCCTCAACAACCTCATCAAACCTGCTCCCTGGAAACCCATGCAAATCACTTCTCACTGATTTCACTTGGGCACGTCCGCAGGACACATCCAACAGGAGACGCCACCTGAAGAAAAATGAGTCTTCATCTGCACTGCAGCTCTACAGTGACTGTGGTTCAACCTCCTGAAATATGATTCACTGAGCATGCAAAAGATGATCTCATGTCCTTTTCTATGCTATCAATAAACTCAATCTCAGACCGTTTCTTGTCCATTTCCGCTCTTTTAAAGATGCTTCAAGAATCCTCTCTAAGTATCAATACAACAGCAGCAAAGCAAATTGCTTACCATAGAGCTGAAAGTGCGATCAAGGTTGTAGCTTATGGTTCAGGCAGTCTGGACACAAGCCTGGACAGGTTTTGCTCCATGGGAGCATAACGTCCCGCTTTTAGCCCTTTTTTGGTTGCAGTATGCTAACAGCCTGGAAACAGCCATAAAATATTTTAAAATGTTTACAAAAAGTGGACAAACACTTCTACAAAAGGTTGTCTATATGAGGCATCCTTCAAAGAGTGCCTTCAGGATGTTTTGGACATAGCTGTATGATGATTAGACCCAGGGGTGTATCAAGCTTTCCAAAAGTAGGGGGTGTTCTGGGACGGGGAAGCCAAATTATGAATACAATCACGACCAATTATAACTTCCGGAATTTCTACATTTATATACATCTAGGCCTGGCCTACAGTATGGAAATAAAACCGTAGTACTGTTAATGACCCAGAATGGAAAAACTTCTTCATACCCCTTGGCCTTTGAAAGGGTTGGAAAGGGTTAGCTTAACGAAAGCTCTCCCGGAGGAAGGTCAGCGCCTTTCTTTTTTTCTATTAGTTCTATCAGAAGCTGCTAGAAGTCCATAAAGCTGAAAACAGCACATGGGTTTACTGTATTTATGTTTACTTGCAGTTACTCAAATGTCATGTAATGCTAACTGGCAAAAATCACACTCATTGCTCAGATAAAAAGTTTTTTTCAGCAGTTTTATTATATTACATTTTTAATATAAAAAATATTTAACTTAAATATGGCTTTTTTGTCTTGCTAATTTTAGTGCCTAATTTATTACCTTAATGATGTATTTGTTTAAACATATTAGAAAAAAACAATAAATTTTGCACTCAACACTTTTTACGTGTTTATGTGTTTTTCCAGTATGTTTAATAAACAGTATTTGTGCACTGATGTGTAATTATTTTCACTTAGAAAACCAACAAAATTTGAGATGGGACGCATACACTTTTGCATACAACTACACTACACTTTCCATGTATTATAATTTTTCATTATTAAAACATAAACAATAAACACATTTTTAGAATTTGGAATGGACAGAATAATGGAAACACTCAGTAACACATTCATATGCATTTGGATGGCAGTTCTTTGGATTTGGATGTATGTGGTCAGAATCATCCTGAAATATGGGCCTCATATTCCTTGGCTGTTATACAACCTTATAGTGCAAACAACAGACTTAATAACAGCCATAAAATAGCAGCCTGTACAATCATAGGCACCACCGCGTTGACAACAAGGGCATCCAACTTTCTCCCCAGGTAAACATGTCCAGATGGGGAAAATTGGTTCCAATGCTCCATAGTGTCCACAGATTTTTTAGCTCCCTACACAGGCTTATGCTCCTTTGACCCTGTTTACACATCTCTTAAGTGATCGTAAGTGGTTGTCGAGATGTGTAGCGGTTTACCCCTGGAATTTCCATTCACTGGTTGCTTATGATCAGATTTCATGACCATCACACACCTTTACCACATCAATCTCTTGCTACGAGTAGAGGCATCTGGTATAAATGGGCTATTAGGGCCAAGCCCACCCTCATCAAAATAATGTTTAACCACATAATTCCCTTGCTGTTAACAAGTGACTAGAAACTGATTAATTTGGTCCTTCAAAAACAGCCTTACCTACAGGTTGTCAGAATAATAAGAACTGGCCAAGATGGGGCTGATTTACATCTAGCCCAAGCTACAAATTCATAGAGCTAGTGGTGATGCTCTATACAGACATTTGTAGCCTTGAACAGACATTCAGGTTCTGTGTTTGTTATAGACAAAAATTGTAAGACTGTGCTTGTTCCATTAGCTTGCTTCAGCATCAACATTTACATCAGTGTGAACAGTAGTTACTAGTCAGCTCATTTCAGGGGTTTATAAATGTAAAACTACACTATATGAGCTACTGATGTAGCCAGTATTGCAACCGGGCGTCACTGAGCAAATGTATAAACAACGTCCTTGCAAGAAGACCACAAGAAGAAGTTACTGCAATTTTTATCTCTGCTGAGATGACGCACTTGCTATTAGGGACACTTTAGTTGACTCTAACGTTATGCGCTCATCCTTGACCACCTCTGAAGGTGTGTTGAGGGATCGGGTCACAGTGCATCTCCAAGAACTATTGGAGCCCATTCTATCTATCAGATAACCCAGGACACATGATAGTACCAGGTGTAAGCAGGGTCTTCAGGTGGTGGTCTTGCATACAAGCAGTTTCAGAACAGCAGTCTAATGTCCAGTTTTTTGTTTTTTCAGAAGTGCTGATTCCGATCCCTGATAATGTCTAAAGCGACAGTTGTGTGGTGACAAAAATGCTAAGCATGGGTTTTCCCTGTGAATGAGTCTGTAGTCATTGTTCTTCTGAGCTAATAGGTTGTGTGCGCTTGTCCTAGTTTTGAAGACCTTCCTGCTACAGGAAATCCTACACCCTCCTGACTAACAGCTAGCAAAGATCATCTCATGCATCTTGCAATTTCCTCATCACTTGTGATGACGGTTAGTCAGGACAACTTCTTTCCATGCATCATGACTTTCAAGACCACTCACTTTAAATGAACCAACCAATCTGAGTTCCTGGGAAGAGAACCAGCTACCAGTGACCTCATTGCTTTATGTGCACAGGGGACCCCTTAATTTCAGCAGGTTCCTCTCTTGGGCCACATTCAAAGCCATTGTAAAATTCTCTGCAGATGTCAGCTGAGTTCTATATTAATGCATCAAGTTATTAAAAACTATTTGAGGAGCATTCTGGCCCAAAATTAGCATTTAATTTTAAGAGTCATATTATTTAGAATTCTGTAGTGCTTCAATATTTCAAGACCTGTGTAAAGGTTTTTGGAAGAACTCTTAAAGACATAAATAACCTTCACATAATGTAAAGTTTCTTCAGATTTGCAAGGGTTCTTCCAATAACCTTTACACAGGTTCTTCACACTCGCATTCACTTAAAAACATGGTTCTTAAGAACCATCCATTAAAAGTCTCCTTAGGGAGATGGTTCTTCTTTGGTTCCCTCATTTTTCAGAGGGATTGAAGCTGCCTGACTCAGACAACAAAATGAACTGTACTGTGACCAACACAGGAGATGTCCGAGTTCAATTTGTTTGTCTGACATGCACTCAAAGAGTCTTCAGTCCGAGACAGCTTGAAACAGCACAAGTGTGAAAATGTTCTCTGTTACCCTGAAAACTTCAAAATTAAAAGAAATTAAAAGTTCTTTCTGATTTTTAAGTGTTTCCATTATTTTGCCCCCCATATACTCTCAAAAATGATGCCAGAAAGAGTTAAATGATTGATGCTCCTCAGGGACCCTTAGGCAGTCTACAGACCTGAAATACCCAGGGATAGCACAAACCTGTGGACTGCCTACCAGTTTGAGAATCACTAACCCCCCCCCACACACACACACACACACACAGGCTGTCCAGATCTTTCATTCCAGCCTATCTTGCAGCACACAGGGAAAGAGCAAAAGCGTATATTTTCTGGGGGTCTCTGAGGACCCCTGCCCTAAAGAACCTTTGAAAGGTGTAAATGTGAAGAATCTCATATAGGGCAGTCCTTCCCAACCTTGAACCTGGGCCCCCCCTTGTGTTGTTTTCCTTGCTCTTACACACCCCTTCAACCCAGAGAGACTTGTTAAATAGCTGATTCGTTGGGCGCTAGTGCCAGAGTTGGAAACCACTGATTTGATGGTTCTTTAGTTGCCTCCTACAAATAACCCTCCAAGGCACACTTTTTTTAAGAGAGTAAAGTAAAACTAAGAGCTCTGAGTCATCCGTTTCAAATGGCCTGACAAGACCAGTCCTGAGTCTGTTGCCACTGCGATACACCTGTGTTGTTGTTTTGCATGTTTCCAACGTGATCAGCTTGCCTCACTGTGTTCTGAATAGTGCTGATATTAGTTGTCCCAATGCCAGGATGACTGATCTTAGCCCTGTGTCTCAAGAGGCCTTTCAGGTTTCCTTGAAAAGCAGCTGAGGAGAAATAAAAAGTGATTGGGTCGAAGATCGTGTTGACGGTGGTGAGGAGCAAGGCTTCAGATCTCCAGGTCACATCCGCCTGGATGATGAACCCTTGGATGTGTGTGATGTTGTAGGGCAAGAAGCAGATCACAAAGACCAGCAGCGTGCCCACAGCCATGCCCACCGCCCTCCGCCTCTTCCCCTTATTGAGACTGGATGTTCGCTGGAGGATGAGGATGAACCTTGTGTAACAGAAGGTACACACCAGAAGCGGAAGGACATAGAGGACTAGGCACAGCTCCAGTCGCATGGGCAGCACCACGTCCAGCTGAGACTGGGTGAAGTTGTTGTAGCAGTCCTGGACATGGTTTTCCTCTCTGGTTAGGTGGTCCACAATGTAGACAAAGCAGAGGTGGGTGGATGTGGTGATCCAGATGAAGCCGCTGCAGATGAGAGCATAGAGAGGCTTGCGACGGACCTTGTACTGGACGGGGAATGCCACACACAGGTAACGGTCGACGCTAACAGTCATCAGCAGGACCGAGCTGGTGTAGATGGTGGAGAAAAAGAAGAAAGTTGTGACAGGGCACAGGTAGCCAGGGAGGAACCACCGCATTTCTGATGCCGCCTCATACATCTTCAGGGGCAGGAACAGCAGGAACAGGAGGTCCGAGATGGTCAGGTTCAGCAGGAGGATGTCCGTTGGGGTGGGTTTCTCGTACAGCTTCTTGACGAAGGCATAGAAAGCAAGCACGTTTGCTGGCAGGCCAATCATGAAGGTGAGGATGTAGACAGACAGGATCACCTGTCCTGACACCATGGCTCTGAGAAATGTAAATAAAAAATTGATCATTCAATTAGACTGGAAGTTAGTGACCCACAGTCCATGTTTTTGTTCTGTTCCATCTCTGAGGATAGTTGCAAAACTCCATTTCCAACATCTGACTGGCTGAGCCACATACGAAGCCCCCATAAAAGACTCAAGATTCACATGTATGACAGTACACATCAACTGCATTTGCCTTTTTAAATAACTTTATGGTGGAGGGGTACATGCAAGGTACTGTGATCAGATTTGATACATTTTACAATAATCAACATTCCATGTTAACATGTGTAGGTTCACTGGTGGGTTTGGTTAGTAAATAAAATGGCTATATTTGTGTTGGAGGTGCGGTGCCTGGTTCCATTCACCACCACTGTGAAGAAATCCACAATGAACCATTTCCCATCAAACCAACTTTGAACGACTTATATCTGAATTTAAAATTAGGTGCAGTTTCCCTTTGACACACTTGGCTAAAAAAATCAATTTATTAATAACACTAAGTTGTGTTATTTAATAGACATTGGTGCATTTTATCATATTGTATTTTGTTGTCATTTTGTCAAAACAACAATGGTCTATCATGGCCTACCAGAGTTATATGAGAAAAAACACAACCTTTTTACATTAATATTAAAGCAATAATGTTTATATCCCCAGCTGTCACTGTGGCAGGCCTGCATTTGCATTTTACAACAGGGTGTTCATGAACTTTTGCTTTTACTTGAACATTCCTATCAGTTTTAATGGCTTATAACAGACAGCGGTCCCCGAAAATGTGTTTCAGTGTCTGATATTACGATGTCCCACTACCATAATATAAATATTGTGCTCACGACTCAAAACACTGTGATGTATTACAGTTAGAAATGAACCTGTACTCACAATTACGGCAGGAACGTAAAATGCTGAAGAGGTGTCTTTAGCTTTCCTTTCTGTTCTGCTCGGAGATCATCTGCATAAATCCATACCCGTATTTCTTTATTTTGTTAACGAGGCAGTTCTTCACACTGTTTCTGGTCTTAAGTAGTGAGCCACTATCGGTCAGCCCTTCAAGGTCGATGTGGTAGTTCCTTCTGCCGGGGTAATGAACACAAATAAGCGAGGGCCATAAACACTGCGTGGCTTTTATGAGCAAGCAAGGCCATCTGTTTTTACGTACATGGGTGTATGTGGAGTGTCTGCTCCTCGGGATCTTCCCTGAGCATGTGGTGCACTTTTGTTTACAGCAGGCCTCACATGTAAGGATGAACAGGGTCCCGTTGATGGTCTAAGAGCGAAATGACAGATTTTCCACCACGAGAGGGTTTAAACACAACTATGTGGCATATGGTGGTTAATGGTTCTCATATAAACTCAATGGTTTGGCTAGATTTGATTATGTTGTACATTTTAGTGGAAATATCTTCCACATCATGGATTTGTGAAGATCTTAAATTGTTTGAATTTAAATGCAAATATGTTTGACCTCATTCATCAGATGGCAGTTTAGGTGGGTCAAGCTTGGCTGTGAAGGTCTGTCACAATTAATATATATCTGCTTAACCACAGTGATTTAAAAAGATCAGTTATTTTAGATGACCAAAGTGTTTTTATGTCCCCTCACTCCTGTACTGAGATGATGGGGAGGGCTGAAGTTCTTCTTCAAGTGTGGATCTCCAACACACAGTGAAGCTATCGGGTGACTTGTGGCACCAAGCTTCCTCATCGGACAAGATTTCACTGACTATACTATAAGCTGGGTGATATTTAGGGATGAATTACTAACCAGGCTATTGGGGACAGTGCCCAGGCTCCTTTAACTGAAAAGGGGTGGGTTTCAAACCACAAGTCAAATCCTTGGGACAGTCCAGTGTGGATGCAAACAGCAGGTATTGCACAATAAACAGAGAAAATTCAAGAAAGTTTGTATAGAAAAATTTTATTAAAAAAAAAAAAATGCACAGTAATGCATCATTCTGATTACAAACATGTTTTCTGTCCAAACACACCTGATCAAACTCATAAAGGGCTTGATATTCGGTGGATAAACTTGATCAGGTGTTTTGGTGCAGATATTCACAAAATGATTTGTATTTAGATTTTTTTCATAATGGCTACATTGGGACAGTCCAGTGCAGATGCAAACAGCAGATATTGCACAGTAATAAGAGTAATTTTATTTATTTTAATAAAAAAAATATACATTTCCAGCGTAGCTTAAAGTGGACATAAATAAACAGATGTGAAATATTAAATGTGCTGGAGGCCTCTCGTCCCTAATTGTCATTAATATGATTTGATATGAATGATGGGCCTTTTTAATACTATACAGTTCTAATCTCGTCAGGTCTATATTCCTGATTTACACAAGTTTAATTTCCCCTGTGCAGCCAATGCCTGGTGTTTGTAGAAGCTACTTGTAAAATTTATATGAGGAAAGCCTGACCCTTTCACCCCAGGAGTCTACTATGTTTGTAATAAAATCACATCTGAGTCCCTCACTTGTTGACACATTTGTTGACTTCTAGACTCCTCATGCAGAGATGCTCATTGAAGTAAATGACGTATAGAGATTTTGTTTTATTTAAAATAAATTTCAATGTAAACATCTACATCTAATTGAATTGTAACGGTTTTACATGGACACCCCTGCTTTACATATTGTCAAATAGTCAATAAAACTTTGTGGACACAGTTTGCGGAAGAACCTTTTCTATTCCAGCATGACTGTGCCCCAGTGCACAAAGCAAGCTCCATAAAGACATGGCTGGATGAGTTCAGTGTGGAAGAACTTGACTGGCCCGCACACAGCCCTGACCTCAACCCCATCCAACACCTTTGGGATGAAGTGGAACGGAAATTGCGAGCGAGGCACCATCAGTGTCTGACCTCATAAATGCTCTACAGAATAAATAGGTACAAATTCCCACAGAAACTCCAAAATCTTGTGGAAAGCCTTCCAAGAAGAGTGGGAGCTGTTTTAGCTGAAAAGGGGGACCAGCTCCATATTAAGGGACTTCTTTAAAGTCCCTGTTGGTGCAATGATCAGGCGTCCCAATACTTTTGTGCATATGGTGGGTGTGTGTATGTACACATTCAGGACAGTTGAAAAATGGTTTAGTTAATAAATCATATTATGAATACTGGATATTATGGATAAAACAAAGCAAAAACATTTATCTGATTCATTCTGCACTGCTTCAAAAGCTGTTTTTAGGCTATGAAATTTGGCCTTATCAGACTCTTCTTAAATGTTCTTACATTCAGTTTAACTGTTATCTGAGTGCCAGCGTCTGTCTGGGCTGAGTCGAGATGTTTTGTTACCATGGCAACCAGTTGTGGATTTGCAAATAAATGTGCCCACAGTTGGACTAAAGAAATCAGATTTGGCCACTTGTAACTTTTAGTCCAATAAAGTAAATGTATTCTCAAAAGTACATGACAAGTGCAGTCATGTCTCTTCATTGAACCTCATTCACAATGTTATGCAATTGAAATGATATGTAACTTAATTTACATGTAATAAATTCAAATAAGTCTGAAGTAAAGACATAAAATACATCACAAAAAACATCTAAGGAGTTGGCGAGATCCACCAAAATGTAATGAAGGTGCTCTCTGGTGAGGAATAAGGGGAAAAACACAAGCGTTAATATGTGCAAAAAGCATTAAAAAGGTATCATCTGCTCCATAGCCACTGCAAAAACAAGAACAAGTGACCCAAATGGTGATGGTCATTCAGGCCACACTATTGGAATAGAACCTCCAATTTAGTTGTTTTTGCCTTTTTATGTAACTGGAAAACACCAGTTGACCTTTACGCTGTGTTATAATTTGTATATAATTTATAACATGTGATGAATGGACCAGTAGAAATACTCTACAATAAACTGGAGAAGATCTTCCACTATAATTTAAGAAGGTTCTTCTTCTCCTTTAAAGCTGCTGTTTTGGAGATGCAGGTTCTTGTTCCAACACTGTCATTATGTTTATGTCTAATTTGCAGTGTGTCCAGCACTGTGAAGGCTTAGCATGAACGCAGAACATTGCAGGTTGAAGGCCTCTGAAGTTTAGTTTTGAGGAAGAACGTCATCCCAACATCAGGAAGTTCTCAGAAATTTTCATAAAGATCATCATCCTAGCAAACAGAGAAAGCATACTGTGATTACGAAAAATACACACACACACACACACACACACACACACACACACACTAGAATTACTTTGGTCCAGATCCTACATTTTTTTGCATTAAAATTTTTTTATTCTGGGTCCACTTTCACACTGACCACTGTTTTTGTTACTGTACTTTAAAAACTGATATATGCAAATGAACACTGTTCTGATTGGCTGCCCTGTATTGTGCCTCCTTCATAAAGCAGTCCATTTAGCTTCATCATAGATAGGCGGAGCTAAACTGCTAGAGGCTGAATATGTTCATTTATGTAAACTGTTTTTTGTGACATCACAAAATGTCCTGTTATTTCTGCAGCTAAATTTGCACAGAGACCACATAGACCTGGGAGTAAATGATACAACTGGAAATTTCAACAGTGTTCATGTAGAACCTCTTTTTGAAAAACATTTAACAAAATCAGTTTTTTAAAATAAAGGCCCTCTAACACTTGCATGGACTTGAATTATTCTGCTCCTAGAGATCACAAACCTGTTTCTCTGTCCTAACACACCTTATAGAACTCATAGAGGGCAATCAGTGGATGAACTTGATCAGGTGTGCTGGGGCAGATGTTCACAAATTGATCTGTGTTATGTTTAGAATCAAGATTTTATTCATTAAGGCTGGCAGTTTTAATTTAATCAGCTGGGTTTTTGTATTTTTCTGCAGCTGAAAGTCTCAAACTGAGTTGCAAGTCGTTCAGCCAGGCAAATTGATAGCGATTCGCGTCCCATTTCTGTGTTGAGGCGGCGAACTGATAAAACCAACCGTACACTGAGAGCTTACCTATCTGAATTTACTAAGTCCCTGTAATAATAATAATAATAATAATGCCTCTGCACCGGTGTGACTCTGGATAAGCCTCTGGATAAGGGTAAGCCTTTCAGATAATGGATGGATAATACTACTACTACTACTACTAATAATAATAATAATACTAATAATGATAATTTAAAAAAATAATAATAATAATAATAACAATAAAATTCCTTAAATTAACAGATATGTTGGAACAGAATTAACACACTTTTTCAAATACATATTTGAAATCACTGGTAAAAATCACATTTGGCTCAAATAACACACAAAAACACGGCTTTGTCCAAGTTGTCCAAGTTACTGTCCACATTTGACTTTACCAGTAAACCGACTGGACTTTCCTCCTAAACGTACATCATGTAGAACATTTCGGTATATACATTTTAGTATTGTTTTGGGCTAGGCCCCTTACTTCCAGTGAAAGGCAATCTTAATGCTTCAGCATACCAAGACATTTTGGACAACGCCATGCTTCCAAC
>JBBPCZ010088235.1:0-11399 GCA_037974445.1 Brycinus macrolepidotus | reverse complement strand
TTCCCCAGTTGTCTCAGGAAGTACATCCTCTGCTGAGTCTTTTTGAGGATGGAGGAGATGTTGGTCTCCCACTTCAGATCCTGGGAAATGGTGGTACCCAGGAACTTGAAGGTCTCCACAGTATACACCGGGCTGTCTGATATGGTGAGGGGGAGCACCAGGGTACCAGCCGCTCAACTTCCTGCCGGTATGCAGACTCATCACCATCCTGAATGAGTCCAATCACGGTGGTGTAGTCTGCAAACTTCAGTAGTTTAACGGCTGAGTTCCTGGTGGTGCAGTCATTGGTGTAGAGGGAGAAGAGTAGTGGGGAGAGGACACATCCTTGAGGGGCACCAATACTGAGGGACCGTGTTTCAGAAGTGATCTTCCCCCAGCCTCACTTGCTGCTTCCTTTCTGTCAGGAAGCTGGTGATCCACTGACAGGTAGCAGGTGACATGTTGAGCTGGGAGAGTCTGGAGGACAGGAGTTCAGGCACAATGGTGTTGAAAGCCAAACTAAAGTCCACAAACAGGATCCTGGTATAAGTTCCCGGACGGTCGAGATGTTGCAGGATGTAATGCAGCCCCATATTCACTGCATCATCCACCAACCTGTTTGCCCAGTAAGCAAACTGCAGGGGGTCCAGCTTGTCCAGCTTGTCTGGTACTCTGGTGCAGTCAGCGCAACCTGGAGCTGAACACACTCAAGACTGTAGAGATGGCAGTGGACTTCAGGAGACATCCCTCAACATTGCTCCCCCTCACCATGTCAGACAGCCCGGTGTATACTGTGGAGACCTTCAAGTTCCTGGGTACCACCATTTCATAGGATCTGAAGTGGGAGACCAACATCTCCTCCATCCTCAAAAAGACTCAGCAGAGGATGTACTTCCTGAGACAACTTTAGAAACTAAAAGTATAAAACAAGGAGCCAGTTAAATACAGCCAACACTACAGTGATATATTTGTTCTTCCCTGTTGGAGTGAGAAATGGACCAGCTCTGTCTGTACAAACCACATGACAAACCAGTTTTGTAAACATGAACTGTCAAGATTCTCCTGATCTTCCAGTTAAAAATCGTTTGTAGTAAACCGGTTCATCAACAGCAGTCTTTTATCAAGTGTATCAGGAATGTACAGACAAGCGACAGCAGACATTAGAAAAATAAAAGTGGTCCCAGGACAGACCCATGAGGTACTCCACAGTAAACGTCACATTTATCAGATACGACCTTCAGATGCAAAACCACTTCCAAACAGATCCAGATAGTCCAGTCGAGTCAAGTAGTGCTTAAAGCTCTGGATTCACTTAAAACTCACTTTATTGAGCTCTATAGAGTGTTTTATTTTCTTAATCCTCCTCAGTCTGTCATGGATCATCTGCTTAACTTCTGCCTGTGTCGTTCCCAACTGGATCTATAGTAAAGATACACGTTATAGCATTAACCATTCATGAAAAAAACAAAACAAAACAAAACAAAAAAACCCCAAAACAGACTAAATCAATAATCTTCTGTCTAACCGTTTCTCACCTAATTCTCTCCCCTTTCCTCCTCTATAGGAACAGTGCTGTGAATTTTGTGGTCTGTTTCAGTGCAGAACTGACATTCACACGTCTGGTCGTCTCTACAGAACAGCTCTAGGGGTCTCTGATGTTTCTGGCAGATGTAGTCCTCCAGGTTCTCCACAGGGTCCATCAGCTTGTGTTTCTTTAATGAAGCCACTCTATGATGAGGTTCTAGATGTGTCTTGCAGTAAGAGAGCATACAGATCAGACAGGACTTCAGAGCTGCACATTTCTCTTCACAGACGTCACAAAGCACCTGAGATTTGGTAGGTTTTTCAGAAGCTCTGCTGGACTTCACCTTCACCTGAACTTGAACTGAGCAGCCAGTCCAGAGATGAACATGTTCACATGCAGCTCAGGTCTTCTGGGGAATTCTCTCTTACAGACTGGACATTGGCAGTGTGGACTGCTGTCCCAGTACTCTCTTAGACACACCATGCAAAAGTTGTGTCCACATGGAGTAGAGACTGGATCAGTGAACACATCCAGACAGATGGAGCACTGGAGCTGATCTTCAGACAGGAGACTGCTGGAGGATGCCATGGCTGACTGAGAAAACATGACTATAATGAAAATGATTAGTAGAAAACTTATTATAACAGATTTTCAGATATTTGTTAGTTGGAAAATGAAAACTTGACCGGACTTTGTTTTTAAAATCTGTTTTTGAAAAAAATGTCATTCTCACAAAGTACACATATTAAACAAGTCAGAGTGACTGATCTTCTTCACATTCTTCTTAATAAACATGCTCTGAAATCTGCTGTTTGGGATGAAGGCACCCTCTGTCTGCTCTAGACATCTGTAGCTTACAATAGTAAAAAGACATATACAATATTGGTTGGTCTGATTGTTTGGTTGTTCAGATTCAGTAGATTACGTCCTCAATGACTTTAGAACTAAAGATTGTTTCCTGCTGTGAAGAACCGGATCCTGTTAATAAAACAGGTGTCCTTTACTGTCAATTCTCCTGAGTGACATCATAAGGCCACGCCCATCTTTATCATATTTTGTGGTATTTGCAGATTTTAGCCACCAGATGCCAGATGATGGGGTCTCCAAAACAGCAGGTCTTGTAGAAGGTCCTGACCTGGTATGCTGTGATCAGTCCTAATCAAAAGTGGTCCGAACAACCGGTGAAGCGGTGACAGTATCACGGGTTGCCAGATGGAGCAGAAACTTCTTGCTAATGAGACATCAAAGGGGAATGGCCAGATATGTTCAAGCTGTCAGGAAGTCCAGTAACTCAAATTACTACTCTTTATGACATTGGTGAACAAAAAGGTTCAAAAGGAGAACATTGAGTTCCCCTCATGTCAGCCAAGAACAGGAACCTGAGGCTGCAGAGGGCACAGACCTCCTGAAATGGGTCAGCTGAAGATCAGAAAAACTTCACCTGCTCTGAGGAGTTTTGATTCCTACTGTGACACCAAGCTGATATGGTCAGCTTTTGGAATAAACCACATGAATATAAGGACCCAACCTTCCTTGTACTGACAGTTCAAGCTTGTCCTGTTGAGGAATGTTTTCTTGACACATCCATTAAATACCAATCAATCATAGTTTGAATATCACAGCTGAAGACCGAAGCTGAAGATTGTGTCCTAACTCCTCCTCCACCTCTACCTGAAGATATTTTTTGTAATTGCAAGGTTTAGCCAGCAGGGGCAGATGTTTATCATGTAAATTTCAGCATTCCAGGGTGCTTTTTTTCTAAATGTTTCCTATGAATAATAATAATAACAACAACAACAACAACAATAATAATAATAATAATAATAATGACCGTCTAACATCTGTAAACCTATCAAATTTATATCTAATTTGAGGTTTTATGGTACAGTACACACATAATTTACATGTCATTTGCTCTACACTACATTAGGCTACTATAGTTATATCTTATGCCTGATTATATTATAAAACTAATCAGTATTATAAAACCTCAGATTTACTTATATAAACCTCTTCAAAAAGGACACTTTACAGGAGAACTAAAAAAGCTATTTTTATTTCTATCTGTTCATTAATTACTTTTGACACAGTGTGAAGGTCTTCTAGTGTTTTCCAATAATCTACAATAATGAAAAATGAAGATAATGGAGATAGAATGGTTTTGTTCCGTCAGAGAAGGTAAAAGGTTCAAAAGGAGAACACTGAGTTCCCCTCATGTCAGCCAAGAACAGGAACCTGAGGCTGCAGAGGGCCCAGACCTCCTGAAATGGGTCAGCTGAAGATCAGAAAAACTTCACCTGCTCTGAGGAGTTTTGATTCCTACTGTGACACCAAGCTGATATGGTCAGCTTTTGGAATAAACCACATGAATATAAGGACCCAGCCTTCCTTGTACTGACAGTTCAAGCTTGTCCTGTTGAGGAGATGCCCAGAATCAGCTTCCAGTTTATGTAATTTGTAAATGATGTCTTGAGGGATGCAGTCACAGTTCACTCATCACAAAGTCCCACAGAGGACAGGAGGGAGACGCCCACCACTCCAGTGAAGCACAAACAGTGTAACTGAGCCTGCAGCCGTGAACCCAGCGGATATTGCTGCCTTGTGTGACACCGTGAATAGGCAGGCGGCCATGATTGATGGACTAAAACAGGAAGTAGCTGCCCTGTGTGGGACTTTCCAAGAGTCACTTGTGGCTTGTGGGGACCTTGCACAGTGGGTGGCGACGCTTGAGGAAGCCTATCATGAGCTGTCTGTCCAACGCACGGTGCCACAGGCAGCAGTCCGGTGCCTACCTCATTCTTACTCCACTGACCCCCATATTGCACTCCCTGAAAAGTGGAGCGGGAAAGACGGGAACGTCAACTCAGGGCCGCCAACTCAGGGCCACATTTCACCATCCTGATGGCGAGGTGGGGATTGCATCTCACCAATACCATCTGTGACAAGGAGACCGTCCGGTGAGGCGAAATACTGCCGAATTTAGAACCCTGGCTGTTCAAACTACTTGGGGGATTCAGCTCTTCGGACGGGTTATTATGAAGGCTAAGTGTCACGTATGAAGGACAAGTTAGCCGGACGTAAGCTCCCAGCTACGCTGGAGGGACTTATTCAACTATGCATGCATATAGGTCAGCGCATGGGCTCACGTCTGAAACCAGCGCCCCAATCTGTTCCACCTGTGGCACGCTCATGGACCTCTACGTCAACAGCATCAGCGCCTGAACCTTCCCCGAGTGGTTACCCACCTCATCACATGGACCACTCCGTAGCCGGTGGGGAACCCATTAAACTTTGAACAGTTTAAATTCCATCTTTCGTACTGTCCGGGGTCAAAAAACACCAAGGCTGATGCCCTGTCACGCCAACCTGAGGCCGACAGTCCCCGGGCGGACCCCGCACCTGTCCTGCCTGCACACCTCATCATCTCACCCCTGCGATGGGAGCTTTAAGATCGGATCCACCGGACACATACCTTGGAGCCAGCTCCGGCAGACACCCCTCCTGGACGGATGTATGTTCCAACTGCCATGCGCCCTGAAGTTATCACCTGGGGACACTCTTCGGTTTTAGCAGGCCACCCCGGAGCTCGACGGACTCTTATTTTTATCCAGCGTGCCTTTTGGTGGCCTCGCATGGCTGAAGATGTGCACAGATATGTCCAGGCGTGCGCGGTGTGCGCCTGGGCAAAGACCTCTAACCAGCCATCTCCTGGAGAACTGCAGCCTCTCCCAGTTCCTCATCCGCCCTGGTTGCACATTGTGCTGGACTTTATCACCAGTCTGCCGGAGTCCGAAGGGAAAACAACTATCCTTACGATCATCGACCATTTCTCCAAGGCTGTTCACCTGGTGGCCTTACCCAGACTCCCCACTGCTAAGACCACAGCTGAATTGCTATTAGAGCACGTAGTCCGTTTGCATGGGTTCCCCACGGACGTCATCTCGGACAGAGGGCCCCAATTCACAGTTTTGGGGGGCCTTCTGCCGTCTGATCAATACCACCTGCAGTCTCTCACCTGGATTCCACCCACAGACTAATGGTCAGACAGAGCGGGCCAACCAACAGCTGGAGCGCTTTCTGAGATGCTTTGTGGCTGATCGTCAGCGCTCCTGGGCCCGCTACCTCTTATGGGCTGAGCAATCCCATAACCTCCACTCCTCCTTGGCCAAGGGGCTCAGTCCGTTCAAGGTATGCTACGGTTTCCAACCTCCAATGTTTGTCCAACAAGAATTGGAAGTTGATGTACTGTCAGCCCAACAGTTGGTCTGCAGGTGTCGGTGGCTCTGGAACCAGGCCCGAGCCTCCATCATTCGGGCAAACCAACGATATGCCAGTCAACATTGCCGCCAACACCCCCCGGGACGACTGTTCCATGTTGGTGACAGGGTTTGGCTCTCAACGCAGAATATCACCCTTCGCACAGAATCACGGAAACTCACTTCATGTTTTATTGGACCTTATCGGATCACTCACCGGATAAACCCTGTCACCTACCAGCTCCAGCTGCCTGCCTCACTACGGATTCATCCTGTTTTCCATATTTCACTTTTAAAACCAGTTTTTTATTCTCCTCTGGTTCCCCCATCCCCTGCCCCTCCCTCTCCCCGCATGATTGACGGTAGTCCCGCTTATACGGTAAGGAGGATCTTTGACTCGCGCTGTCAGGCCCGGGGCACCCAGTACCTAGTGGACCGGGAGGGTTATGGTCCCGAGGAGCGGTCTCGGATTCCTGCCCAGTTTATTTTGGACCCATCTTTGATACGGGACTACTGTCTTCGGGTATCCTCCCAGCCAGGTACGTCTGGTGACGGTGGGGTGGGGGGGGTGGGTACTGTCATGCACACCAGTCATGTGATGCGCACGGGGCACCAGAAAGGAGCGCGTCACTGAGTATATAAACAGGAAGAAGGTATTCCCCAGTGCTCAGTCATTGAGTCAATTCACCAGCCCAGATCCTGCCATCGTCTGACCGTGAGTACTCCGGTTTCTACCAGTCTTTGTATATACTGTGTGAGTGAGTGAGAACGCGGACTCAGAGGAACTGCGTGAATCACCTTCTCATTCACGCTTATCCGCGTTTGGGTTCACCATTCATGTTACACTGGGCTACCAGCCAGTGCCTTCATTCTGACAGTAACAAACAATGATCTGTAATTCACATTCAGTGTTTCGGGCAGTAAGGAAAGTCTGTGTGTGGTGTTTAGTTCATGCAGTCTCTGCTTGGCTCCTTTTCCAGTTTGCAAAATGTTCAAATCCAGGTTTTTTCGAGCAGCATCACTGAGCTCTGAGTAAATCTACACCTATAAAGAAAGATCTCCAGCTCTCCAACACTAGAACATCCTCAATCACAGCTGTGTGCAGTTTACCTGTCTATCTGTGTTATATATTCAGTATGAGTTTTTGTTATACAAGGACCTCTTGCTGCCACCTACTGGTGAGATTATATGTGATATCATGAGAGTTATAAGTGAGTCTGGAAAAACAATATACAAGGATGTGAGTCCACCCCGGCCACCAAGAAGCTTCCCTCTGTTTGATTATTGTTGTACCCCATAGTGTAAGTTGGAGTAACACTAAGGGAAAAACACAACAGTCTGGAAACGACTCTTTCTAACTCAACTCAGCTCTGCATGCTGAACTGAATTTTTCCAGACTGCTTAATTCAACATCTGTCCTGCTGTGTGTGTGTGTGTGTGTGTGTGTGTGTGTGTAACATTGAGACATTTTCCTTTCAGCTTTCATTTGAAAAAAACAGAATAAAAGAAAACAATAGAAACATTACTGAACTAAAGCACCGACATGCAAACGCACTCTGTGCTGTGTGCTGTGTGCTGTGGTGTGATCACATATAACAGAATGGTCACTTTACACTTTACACTTTTACTCTTCTGGATACAGCTGGTGCTCACACATCTGTGCAGATGTTGCATATAAAACACATAAACGAGGTGTGTGTTCTTCATTTCACCTCCTGCTGTTGTTTCAAGATTCAAAATGTTTATTACTTATTTAATACAATGTTCTACACATGCAGTAAAATGTAGCCATGAATCAAGACAAAATCCTAGAAAGTAAATAAAAATGAAATAAGACAGAGAAATAAGTTACAAATCCATTTGTACAGACTGTAATGTATCTTGTGAATATATACATTGGAAAATATAATACAGGAAGATGAAAAAAGTGCAAAGTGACATTGTGCAAATAACTTTGTGCTTTATGAGCAAAAACAGGTGCAATGGCATTACGATATTAGACGTATCTGAGTAATGATATAAAGACTGAGGAATTAATATTTTAAAATGAAAAGCAGATCATGTGCATGGAAGTGTAAACACTGTAAAACATATACATAGTGTAACCATGTATTTAAACGATTTACAAAGTTTATTATAAATATAAAATTTGCAGTGTTACAGAACTGCAGTGTAGAACACACTTTAGGAGTGTGAGGGAGTGCTGGTGAAAGTGAGGCTCATCCTGGTTGAGGAATCTTATGACTTGAGTCTCTCAGTTCTGGCCATAAAGCTGCAGAACTGTTTTCCTGAGTTTAGCAGGTGGAACAGACAGTTACTGGATGGGAGGAGACCTTGATGATCTTGGTTGCTCTGGTCTTGCACCTTCTGGTGTAAATGGCCTGCGGGGAGGGCAGAGCGGATCTGGCTGTGTGTGTCTGTGTGTGTGTGATGAAAAAAGATGTGAATGAAATGTACATTAATTTACCACCAACTGTATATAAACTCAAATTTGTCTTGAGGATTAAACATCAGCAGTACATGATAATGTTGGCTAAAGTTTTGACAGCCTCAGATACACACTGCAGGACATTTTATACAAACTCCACAAATAGCAGAACTGACTGTCAGAAAACCACCATCTGATCTGAACAGTCTGATCTGAACAGCCTGATCTGAACACTCTGATCTGAACAGCTTGACCTGAACAACCTGACCTGAACAGTCTGATCTGAAAAATCTGATCAGAACAGTCTGATCTGAAAAGTCTGATCTTAACAGTCTGAACAGTCTGATCTGCCCTACATCAGCTGAGAAACGGGGCTGTAGAGTTTGAAGAAGGGGGCTAATATACTCCCCTAATTTACTACAAAGTAAACAAAAACTTGGTGTTGGTGTTTACAGTGTGTGTTACTGTGTTCATGTGTTTCCATGTGAGGGAGGGAGGGAGGGTCTAAACACTGTTTGGGAATTAAACCCTTGTTTTGTTTACTGTCTTCCACTAAATACTGAACATCACTTCCAGTTCAATAATGAAACACAAAAACAGAATTTATTACATTTTGATCAGATTATCAACATGATTACATTTGATTATTAGTTTAAATGTTATGGACGTGTAGTACGACACACAGAAGTATGTGGAAAATCATGACATCATGAACGTTTCCATACAAAAGGTTTGATGAAACTGCTCTGAGAGTTTGATCTGAATAAAAAAAGAGCTCCAGCATTCATCAGTCAGACTGAAGCCCACATTCTTCACTTCATTAATGTTGCGGTGACACCGGGACAAAACAACAGAAACTAAAGTGGAAATTAACCCTTGTCGCGAGATGGGTAACCCAAACGCGGAGTCTAACGAATGAGCAGGTGAATCTCACCTTTTGTTCTAAGAACACTACTCGAAGACAGTCGGGAAACCCACCGGTAACCTACGTCCTAAATAAATCACAGATCACAGCTAAGACAGGTAAGAAAACCCACAGGGTATTCACAGTACCGGAGAAATCTGGCTGGAGATGATAGAATGGTGTAGAGTAACTGACTCAATGACTCAATGTTTACCGGTCTGGCTGCACCTTAAATAGTCCGGTGATCACTTCCATTTCCTTGTTGTGATCACCTGACCTGTGCGTGTAACAATTAAGAGGAAACCTGTGACAAACACTGTTCCTACATCGTACACATGACTCACAGCTTATTTGTCCAAGTCTATTGGCTCATTTGTTCCTTTATTTGTTTATTGTGTCGTTCATTAATTTACTGTGTGATTTATTTCAGGATTAAAAAGTATACGCTTAGTTACAGTGTGAATATCAGTAAAGTCTTTCAAAATATCATTTAATAATGAAAATAACTCATTTATAACGTTTTTTCTTTTTTTTTTCTTACACAGTAAAGTGGGTTTAGAGGGTAAGAGAACCTCACTTATTATGTCCAACAGGTGTGATGATCAGTGGTGCTGAGTTTTTACCTCCATCATTAAAACAGGGGCTGAAACATGGATAGAGTTTCTCAGTGAAAGACTGACCAATGAAAGAGTAGATATGAGACCTGGCCTCAACATCATAAAAGGAGACCAAAACCTCCTCATAATCCACAAACACCCCCACCTTCTGGGGGGCCTGTTTCAAGGAGAGGGGGACATGGGGACAGTCCAGAGCTTTATATTCAGTCTCATTCCTCAGAAATAAGGACCACTCTCCATTTTCTGGATTGGCTGTGATCTCCCCTTTTCTGTTACTGGACTCTCTGACCACCCCTAAATCCCACTTAGTCTTCCCTCTGACCTGCACCTCATAGTAAAACCTCCCTGAGGAGAACCCCTCCTTTCCCAGCAAACAGGGACATTCATCAAATCTCTTTGGGTTGTCGGGGAGATTCTGTGGTTTGTCTCCATGTTTCACTTGTTTTCCATCATCAGACAGAACGAGTTTAGGATGAGCTGTATCAGGATCCAGAGTCACATCCACTGAGAAAAACACACACAGTTTAAACCCATTTTAACACACATTAAACAAGTAATAGAGATGAGGAATACATTTAGTCATGTGATCAGTGAAAGTTCACACACCTGCATATCGCTGAATTCTCTTCAGTTCTGTTTGGAAAAGAATAACAGACATCAGCTATTAGAATTTAAATTATATTACTAACGTCTAAAATTAACACCAAATGACAGTTTTAATAGAAAATTATCCGAAATATTAAAATGCACAAAAAGTGCACTTTAGAATATTACAGTCTTGACTTCGTAGCTCAAATTTTATTTCTCTAAAAGCCCCTCTGCTTAACTTCACCAGCTATTATCAGAACATCAACATCAAAGTCAGCTTTACTGTCCACAGACAGTGACTTTTAATAAAACACTGCGCAAACAACTACACAGTCATGAATCAGCAGACAGTGGACAATGGGGTGGAGGACAAATATAGCAGATGATTGTCTACAGCAGCAATAACTGTTCTGCTTGTATTATAATCAGTTTGCACTGATCATTAGTGATAGTCCTTAGCGGCAGAAACAACAAAACCATCAAAAATGCAGAAAATCTACAGTGGGGGCCCAAAGTCTGAGACCACTAATGAAAATTCTTCTACTTTTAATTAACTTCTGATTAAATACAACGCTTGTCATTACAAATTATATTATACAGACAATTTATCAAAGGTCAGCACGGTGGTGCAGTGGTTATTGCTCTTCCCAGCTGGGGCGATAGAGTTCGTGTGGGTTTCTGCTCCCACAGTCCAAAGACATGTTTTCATGAAAGTTCAGAAATGCTAAATTACCTCTTGGCGTGACTGGGTGAATTTATTTGGACAGAGACCTCTGCTGTTTATTCTCACATTTAAATTAACAAACAAACAAATGAGTAAATAAATAAAACAAACTGATTTTCAGAGTGGTCTCAGACTTTATGCACCCACTGATAAAGTGAAGGAAGTTCAGCATCTCTGATGTAAAACGACTGGATACAGAAGTTACAGAGCAATAAATGAATGAGAGGAACAGGGATGAGGTAGCAGTCTGAATGTGTATAAAGACGATTAATATGTGTAAATACTCACTGATCTCAGGAATCTTCTCCATCTCCTTGTTGAGATCTTCCTGAAGCTGAGACAGAGCTCTCCTCAGAGTCTCCACACTCAGACCAGTGT
>JBBPCZ010088224.1:0-11400 GCA_037974445.1 Brycinus macrolepidotus | reverse complement strand
ACACACACACACACACACACACACTGCCGCAAATTGTACAAACAGTGAACAGAAAAAAAGGGAAAAGTGGTCTCTTATTTTATGTCCATGGCTGTATATATACATAAATACGATAGTGTATAAGCTTACAAATAAGCGATACAATTATGGTATACAATCTAGATCTTACGTACAGAAAATCCAAGAAAATACAGGATAGATATTACAGTGTAAATGAGGTGTTTGAGTTTGAAGACCTCCAGACATTGTAAAGGTTCTAAAACAGTGAAAGAATTTTAGTGGAACTGTACAGCCAAGCAAAGAACCAATCAGCAGCCTCCACCCGGGCAAGTGGAGGCCTAGTGGTTAGGGAGTTGCCCCTGCAATCAGAAGGTTCTGGGTTTGAATCCCAGGACTGCTAATGACACCACTGAGGTACCCTTTGAGCAAGGTACCGTCCCCACACACTGCTCCCCGGGTGCCCCTCTCCACTTGGTGAATGGGTTAAATGCAGAGTGCTGGATTTGGTGTGAAATGTTTAGGAGGTGGTATATCGTGGACAGTGAAGGAAAACACAGCTGGATGAAGCTGAGAAGCCCTGCCATGGCAAAAACTCAGTAAAAACACTTGGCAGCAGATTCAAAGTTCTCCATTATGAATGTACTGGTGTCTCAGGGGGGTCTACTGGGAGCAGTCTGAGTGGGATTGGTTGGATGGTTGGACGAAGGCTGTCTAACACGGCTGGTGGCCACAGACGAGCATCAGTGTGGGAGAAAAAACACCACTGCGACACACACACACACACACACACACACACAGGACATCACATATTAATATTCACCGATCAGCAAGATGATGCCCCCCCACTCTCCAAACACTGTTCAGGAACAGTTTGAGGAACATCTTAAAGAGTTCAAGGTGCCTCCAAGTTGTGCTGAACAAACTAGTCCAATCCATGGAGGCCCCACCTCACAGTTCACAGGACTTAAAGGACCTGCTGGGGCAGAACCACAGAGCTTCACAGGTTCTTGACCTTCACAGACCAGACCTCGACGGGTGAACCTATACAATAGTAGGTGGCTTTAATGTTATGGCTGATTGGTGTGTGTGTTTGAATATTACACATAAGAAAACAAGATCTATATAGTATATTAGTGTATAAATAAACTGTTATCAGCTTTTTTACACACATTTATAAACTTTTATACACACACACACACACACACACACACACACATATATATATATATATACACACACATATACACATATATGTATATATAAACTTTTTTGTTTTATAAACATTTTCCTTAAAAATTGTTATATACAGTTTATTTTCTTTTTTATAAAAAATATATAAAATATAATATATATATATATATTTACACTTCTTAAAACTGATATTGTATACATTTTTTTTTTTTCTTGTGTAAATACATAAATAAAACTTTTTGGCCGGTCCAAACATCCTCCTGGTCCCTTTAAATTCTTGTGATGTGACATCAGGGCCTCATTGAGGATGCCCTCCCCCTCCCTCTCTCTCAGCTGTGTGTGATGAAGCGGTTCCGGGCGAGAGAACTCTAAACGGGCCTGTGGACTCGAGCCGGAGCGGGGAGCCCGCGGAGCGGCCGGAGAGTGAGAGACGGGCGCGCTGCGGGGCCTGTGCTGATCTGATCTGATCTGAGTTTAAAAGGAGCGCTGCACTCTGTCTCTCTGTGTCTCCGCCGCCTCTCCTGCTCTGCCCTGCGCGCTGAGGGAGCGCGCGCCCCTCGCCATGCTCTCCTCCACCCCGGTCCAGACCTCAGCGGCCGCTCGCGCCTCGCGCGCCGCCGGAGCCTCGCCCTCCTCGTGCAGCCCGACCCGCCTGAGCCGCCTGCAGGAGAAGGAGGACCTCCGGCAGCTCAACGACCGCCTGGCCAACTACATCGAGCGCGTGCGCCAGCTCGAGAATGAGAAGTCGTCCATGCAGCTCCTGCTGGAGGAGAAGGAGGAGACCACCACGCGCGAGCTCAGGAGCGTCCGGCTGCTGTACGAGAACGAGCTGGCCGATGCTCGGAAGACCCTGGACACCACGGCCAACGACAGGGCCAGGCTGCAGATCGAGTACAGCCAGCTGAGCGAGGACCACCGCAAGCTCGTGGCCAGGTAAGGAGACCACCACCACAGCCCACAGTGACACCACTGGGCCTCAATGGGTCCACCAGAAGCCACTGCAGACCATCAGCCATTCCTCATTTGATTTTTTTTTTCTAAAACAATAAAATAATACATCAATTTGACTCACATAAGACTGACCTGAAGACTGACCTGCCATAACCCAGCAAGGTCCAGCTACAGTAGGGTGGCGAGGGTAGTTGCCAGGTAATCTGGTGGATGTAGTCTTTTAGCATCTTATCTGTTGTCTTCAGATAATAAATCAGTTTTGGATATAGTCTTATCTAGTCTTATTGCAACAGGTTAACATGAATATTCATTAAAGTAGTTCAGCCTTCTCTGTAATTCAGCGTTTGTCTTGCAGGGTGGGTTTAGTGTGAAACAGTTCTCACCTGAGGCAGGTAACCTGGTGGATCATGTCTAGTATGACGACATCGGGTTATCTTTAATATCCATTAAAATAGTTCAGTCTTTCTCCATAATTCAGTGTTTGTGAACAAAGCCATCCAGAGTGTGTTTGTTGTGAAACGGTTCATTATAGAGACTCTGATTTACTTTACAGTGGTGGTGAATGGAACTAGTCGTCTCCAACGCTGTTTTATTCACTGTCGACCCCCAGTGAAGCTCCACGTGTCTCTGAGGGTTTATGCGGATGTTGATGATGGTAAAATAGTGAATCTGAACTAAATCACTTTTCTTTGGAGACTGTTATATTCTTTGGGGCAGCTGGTGGCCTAGTGGTTAGGGAGTTCGCCCTGAGATCAGGAGGTTATGGGTTTGAATCCCAGGACTGCTAGTGTCATCACTGAGGTACCCTTGAGCCAGCAACCGTACCCACACACTGCTCCCCAGGCGCCCCTCATTGGTGGCAGCCCCCTGCTTCACTTGGTGAATGGGTTAAATGCAGAGAAAGAATTTCACATTGTTCACACTGTGTGCTGTGCTGTGTTCACACCTGACTATAAGGGGCCACTTTACTTCATTTGGCCTCACAGCACCCTGCATGTATCCCTCCACCATGAATGGGTTTAGTTTTAGGACCAAAACCTTCTCAAAACATTGGTAGAAGTTGGTAGAACAACGTCTTAGGAGTCAGGCGGCGCAACCATAACCATTTCATGGAACTTTCTGTGAGGAGCTTTTAGAGGCAGACGCCTGGTTCCATTTACTGTGCATCCACTCTGAACTGCTCTGTTTACATCTTAACCACTTAGTTATGCAGAAAATGTTTTAAATCAATGGAATTGCTCTTTAACATCCTAAAAGAATGTTACCAAGCTGACAGTCAGTTTTTAAGCTGTTTTATTTTCTGGAAATTACACCAAAGAGAACCTTACACAGTATTATAAATGTTGACCAGACAAAAAGCACGTTTACAGAAGGTTGCACTTTGTTTGGGGATTTTAATGGATTTTGAACTTCTAAGCACAAGTGATGTGTCTGGAGAACTGGTCCTAAACTGGTCCCAGTTCCTGAGAGGTCAGTACTGAAATCTGGAGACTCTCCTGGATAAACGGTGCTGCTGTGTGTGTTTCTGCAGTGTTAATACATTCTAACACAGCTGCGTTTTCTAACAGTCTGTGCTGGATTGGATCAGTGGAGGGACGGAGCGGATTTGTTGAGCAGAACATTTGAAGTGACAGGAATCTCAGGACACAGTTTAGATCCTTATTTCTCCAAAAAAAATCATCATAAAACAACTGCTGAATCTTCTCACGTTTTTTCATGGGACATCTTTATTTTCTGCACCAGATTATGGAGAGCAGGATCCAGAGTAGTATTGATGAGTATCAGTATTGATAAGCAGTGTCAGTATCTGTATGGGTACAGACCATACCCACCCCAACTAAGAAGCCCACAGCACTCGACCTATGATGACCTCCACTGTTTCCCAGCTCTAAGGCAGCTCAGGGCTGATTACCTGGCTCAGGTGTGTTGTACTGAACCCCCGGCCCAGGCTTTTCTTACCGCAGGTTGGTTACTCTGGAGCCTCTGACTTCTTTTAAGCTTTTATGCTCGATCAACATTGTACAATTTTGGGCTGTTCCCAGATGACAGTCGTGAAACAGTCGTGTTGTTTTCTTTGCTCGTGGCTCCTAAAAGGTGGTCCTACGTCAGACTGAGAGAGAGGTTCAAAGACGAACTTCGTCACGGCGACCAAAGACAGCCTGTGATTTCCTGACACCAGAAATTTAGGACTACCATCTCTTAGTGTGTGCTGCGACGACCTACGTCTACTGACCAGTCAAAAAATGCAGCATATAATGACGTGTTTATCAACACAACACAACGCAGCACGCGCAAAACCCAAACAGCATGGAGGAGAAACAAAAAAACACCGGCTCTTCCTTAGAGTTTTCTCCACATGCCATCGTACACCTACATATCTTCACACACACCGGCGTACGTCTACACACGTTGTACCCAAATTTATTAGATCCGTGAGGCACAGTGTGTGATGTCTAATGATCTTATAAAATTGCTGAAATCTCACAGTCTGTAAAAGGCATCAAGTTTTTAAAGTGGTGGTCAGATCTGCTCTCCTCACTTCTCAGCTGAGCTCTGTCCTTCTTGTCTTGCAGGAACAGTAAGAAAGAGGCCGAGCTGAACAACGCCGTTGAGCGCTGGAGGAACCTCGAAGCTTCTCTGAACTCTAAAGAGGCCGACTATGCGAATTTACTGGCCGCAAACCGCAGACTGGAAAGTGACTTAGCGGAGCTCAAGGCGCAAGTGGCTAACGTGAGTTTTGAGAGGGTTCTGCGCTGCCGTATAGAAACATTCACGCCGCTGTCACAATATTGATTTAAATATTTACATTTTTTTACACCAGTATTTGTAGGCTGCTAGACTATTTATTTATTTGTTTGTTTGTTTTATTTATAACCGCAAAAGACAGTAATTTAACCAAACCTTATTTTATATGTGACAAAAAATTCTGTACTATTTGCAGACATAAAAAAAACTTGCTGCAAAACAGATCTTTAATGTTATGTAAATGTCTACTGCTCCTCAGCAGTTCAGTTTATTTTTGATCATTTTGTACTGTTTTTTTTTTTTTTTTTTTTTTTATCTACTGAAATTCGTATTTTATTTATTTTATTGTATTTGTTTATTTAGGAGCTCTTTGGTCTGCCACAATGCTGATCCCTTTGAGATCATATTATGCACTAATTTGTGCATAAATGGTTAAAAACCAAAAAGGTGCTGTTGATGTTTTTGGACAATTGCAGTAGTTTGTAGTGGCACAAACAGTGTAAGTCTCTGTTAGACGATGATTGCTCAATGAAAGCTGTACAGTTTTGGCCACAAGGTGTGTGTGTGTGTGGCTGAATTTCGTTCCTCGGTGAGCAGATCAGTCACACCGGTGTCTTCCTGTCCTGTAGCTGGAGTCGGCCTTGCAGAGTGCCAAAGCTCAGATTAACTCTGAGATGCTCCGGCGAGTGGATGCTGAGAACCAGGTTCAGACCCTCAAGGAACAGATAGACTTTCAGAAACACGTCACTGAGCAGGTGAGAAATGCTGATGTGGCAAAAGTGGCTTCCAGATCTCCAATGTGCCATTTACCATAGTATATAGTGGTGTATAATATACCATGTGTATACCATGTGTGCGTATGTGTATATATATATATATATATGTGTGTGTGTGTGTAAATCAAACTAAATTTGGTGTTTTTTATATATAGAAAACAAAATCCCATCTGTATGATGTATATATATATATATATATATATATATATACACACACACACACACACACACACACACACACACGTGTGTGTATGTATAAATAAAACTTTGAGTACATAATTAAAAAACTACATTATAAAAGGTTGTTAAAACAGATGTTCTGATTAGTAAAATGAAAAAACATTCAAGATTCTGACGTATTTCTAGGTCGCTGTTTTAATTTGTGACAGTTTCTCCCCCAATGTCTCCCCCCCATTCACTAAAGTGTGTATTCACTTCTGGAGTTTCTATCTATTATTAAATCCAGGGGTATGTAATGTCTACAGTAGGAGCTTCTGCAGACACCATTCAACATCCATCCAATGGAGTATATGGTGTAAATTACCTACTGATGCTGCTGTTGTACTGCAGGGGTCGCTGGAGGGCCGGTGTCCGGCACAGTGTGGTGATTTACCTGCTCAAACGCACCTGGATCAGCTCACCTCTTCATGGCTAGGTTTAGTGTGTGTTTGAGGAGGGGAGCCACCAGATTGTGCCCATTAGGACCACAGCTGGGCCCCTGCTGTTGTTAGGGTCGTCCTGATCTGTGTTGGTGTGCAGGAGGTGCGGGAGATGCGGAGCCGACATGAGAGCCGTCTGGTGGAGGTGGACTCGGGCAGACAGAAGGAGTTTGAGAGTAAACTAGCGGAGGCCATGCAGCAACTCCGGCAGGAACATGAGGTCCAGATCCGGCAGTACAAGGAGGACCTGGAACGCACCTTTAGCGCTAAGGTAGAAACACACACACACACACACACACACACACACACACACACACACACACACACACACACACACACACACACACACACATGATCAGCTGAGGTCAGTTGGAAAGGGTGTATTTGGTTACAGACAGAAATGGAAATTACATATTATCAGGAATTGTCCTGCAAGAACTTCTGAAGGTGTTGGTCACGTTGTTGTTGAGTGCGTCCTGTTTATTAATCCACGCCCTGTTTCCGTTGGACCTGGGCTAATTTATTGATTTATCTAGAGCTGCACGATATGCACAAAATATCAGTATTGAGATTTTACTGCTGTATGTTGTGTTGCCTTTCAAGATATTAAAGGGTCCATATAACCTTTTTTGCAATTAAAAAGGTTTTAAGTCTGTAAATATTGTTTCTAATGGTTTGGTCACCTCCCCCCATCCAAACAGTCCATATATAGAAAATAAACTACAAAACAGCCTGTTTTCAAAGCATAGTTTGTGATGTAACAAAAGCAACACATTTAATTTTGTGTCTTCATTCTGACTACAGCAGTTTAGCCCCACTCATTCATGCACCATGCACTGTGGGAGTGTCTGTGTGTAGGAGGGAGAAAAATACTGGTTTTAATGAAAATACATATTTATTAATAATTTTGTCCCAGTTTATGGATTTTTGAGAAATGCTTCTTGTTTCCTTTGTATTTAACTTCCGTCATTCATCCAGAACGAAAAACGGGTGTTTGTTCAGTGTGCTGGTTCTGTGTCGTTTGGCCGTTACAGTTGGAGAACGCTCAGCAGGTGGCGCTGAAGAGCAACGACTTTGTCACGTCAACCAGAGAAGAGCTGGAAGGAACCAAACAACAAGTGACGTCTCAGCTGACCCAGATCAGCAACCTGCAGAAACGGGTGAGTCTTAAACATCAATTTCAAAATAGACGATACGGCCATCATAAAAGACTGTTCGTACAGTACTGTGCAAAAGTCTCGAAGTACTCCTCATTTCTTCGTACATCCATACGGTGGCTGGAGGCATCGAGGAGAAATCTGGACCCAAACCTGTGATCTTCTGACCAGTTTCCAACACGTCAAATCTTTTAATATCATAATACATAAAGAGTAAAAAAAAATACAGTTTAAAAAGCCCAGACCTGTTCAAGATTCAAGATCTTGTATCTTCAGTTTTCAATCTTGAATCTTGAAGATTCAAGACTCAAGATTGTGAATCTTGAACACACCTGGGCAGAACTGTAAACTAGAATATCATTCCTGAAGATTAAAAAACATTTTCTCCTTGAGGACTCCAGCTGTTGCTGGATGTGTGAAGGTCCATCAGCAGCTCCTAATTTAATTTAATGAAGGACTGATACGAGTACATGAGGTTGGATGGTGATACAATATAGTTTTCATAGTTCTCACGTTTTTATGCGTCAACCCGAGTGTTGAGGGCTGTGTTTTCTTTTCTGGGTCAGAACTTGGAGCTGGAGGCGCGTGTCCAGGAGCTGGAGCGTCTGCTGGACCGCGAGCGGCAGCTCAGTCACCAGCGCCTGACGCAGAAGGAGAAGGAGATGGCTGAAATGAGGAAGAACATACAGAAGCAGCTGGAGGAGTACCAGAGTCTGCTGGACGTCAAACTGATGCTGGACATGGAGATCAATGCCTACCGGAAGATGTTGGAGGGTGAGGAGAAAAGGTGAGAGAAGGGTGGTCGCATTACTCTACTGTGACGATGCACATTGATGTGTGTGAGTGGTTGGGGCTAAACTGCTGTAGGCTGCATGGGCAGATATGTGTAAATGTGTTTTGTGACATCATAAAAGCAATTAATTAGTGTGTTTGCATCAGGAACACCCTAGCAACCAGCTGGAACAGCATAGCAGCACCCTAGCCACCACCAGAAATACCATAGCAGCCTGCTAGCAACACCTCAACAAACCACCACAGTTACTATAGCAACTGGCTAGCGACACCCTGGCAACCACCTGGAACACCATGACATCCACTTCCATAGCAACTGGCTGGCAATCACCTGAAAAACCATAGCAACACCCTTGCAACCACCACAGTTACTATAGCAACCTCTTGAGAAGTACTTAAACCGTGCAGTCACACTTTGCTTTTTCTTTTTTACATTTTTCAGAAATGTATCTCTAGTTCTGAACTGGATGTTTTGGCGTCTTTGAGCTTTAGAGTGAATGTTACATTTTGGAACATCCTCCTTCAGCGTTTCATCTCCCTGCACCTATTAGGGGTTTTCCATGTTTTAACACTTCAGCTCAGTGAGGGGCTGTCAGTGAGCCCATTAGCTGGATCAAGTGTGCTGGGAGAAAAGCGTCTAAACGTTATTTACAGAAAATCTCATTTTCATATGAAAGAAGACTTGGAAGAACTTGAAGCACAGTGTTAAAGCTAATAACACCCAGAGGATTAGAGGATTAGCTGCTTTATTCTGAACTGCCTGAAAAGCTTTTGTTTACTTGATCACTTAAAAAGCAATTTTCATTTGACCGTCTATAAATGAGATGTGTGTGAAGAACTTTTAAACAACCTCCAGATAATGTAATGGTTTAATGCCATTTTTTTTCCCCATAGAACCAGACATCTCAGCCAAGCTTGTCTTATTTATTTGTTTGTTTATTTATTTATCTATATCTATTTATTTATTTGTTTGTTTGTTTGTTTAATTACTTATATTATTTTTTTTAATCTTCAGAATGAACCTCAGCCCCAGTCCCTCCCAGCACACATCCATCTCCCGCAAACACAAGCAGGCCGTACGCAAAGCCTGGGCCAAGAAACGAAAGCACGAGGGCAGCTCGGGCCTCTCGCCAAGTTATAAAGTGTCCCAGCACTCGTCCGCCCACGGCTGCGTGTCCATCGACGAGATCGACCTTCAGGGGGACTTTGTGAAGCTCAAGAACAACTCCGACGTGGTACGTCCCCTTCAGTGTGGCAGAAATATTCTTGTAAACTGGTTTTGTCTCCAGGTCGTTAACACTGGTGATGTAGTGAAAGCTGCTCTTTATGGTGCTGTTTCAGGTTCAGCCACTAGGGGGCTGGGTGTTAAAGAGGACACAGACAGGTATTCCTGAAATTGTCTTCCAGATCCCCACGTCCTGCGTTCTGGGTCCTGGAGAGTCGCTGACGGTAAAAATACACTTAACACACATACACAGTTTGAAAGAATAGCTCAGCAAAAAAAAATCAAATGTACAGTGTCCCACTGACCCGCAGACATCCTCGATCAGCCAAGACGTGTTTTGTGTAATGAGTGGAGAAATCTGGACCCAAACCTGTGCGTAGACCAGCTCCCAAAACATCAACAATTGTTTATGCACAAAGCTGATCTGGATCCTTTTTTTCCACATACAGAATTCATCTGAATCATTTTCACTGTTTATACACAAAACTGATCCGGATCCTTTTACACCCCCACAAAAGTGATCTGAATCCTTTTTACTGTTTACACACAGAACTGACCCGGATCCTTTTTCACTGTTTACTTAAGAAACTGATTCGGATCGTTTTACACACACAACTGATCCAGATTCTTTTAGCGGATTACACACATTCATATCCGGATCCTTTTTGCCGTTCACACAAGCTGATCTGGATCCTTTTTGCCGCTTTTTGGTTTGTGTGTATTCTAATGTGAACTTGGGTTTGTGCTGCTGAAAGACCTTCACTGTCCCAGTTAACAGCTTGACACTGTTCACACAGGGGACTTTTCACTTGTCATACACTTCACAATCCCTAGGTTTTACTGAAAACAGGAACAGAAGTACTCATGCGGTGCTCTGATAAGTCATGTGTGACGTGTCTGCTCAGATTTGGTCTGCAGGAGCCGGAGTGGAGCCCAAGCCTCCGACCGACCTGGTTCTGAGCGGCCCAGAGACGTGGGGAGCGGTCAGTGACGTCAGAGTTATTCTGTTCAACGCACACGATGAGGTAAGAGACCGACCAAACCAGAACCACATATTCCTAATTTAACACACCTGACAAGTATTGTGCAAAGGTTTTTGCACTCAGGTTTTGTTGATTTAAATGTAAGTAAGTGCGCGCCCTCTACACTTTCTGCTCATTTTAGTACACAATTACTGTTTGTTGGGTGAGGTACAAAAATGTGGTCTGTGCAAAAGGCAAGGCATGTTTTGTCTTTTTTTTTTTTTTTTTTTTTTTTTTCTTTCTCTCAGTTTGTTAACAAACAAAAAATCGTGCCCTAAAATTTGCAGAAAATGTAACATTTTGGCCAATTGTAGAGGACGTTTACTTCTTTTTACTTAGAAAATCAACATGCACACTCAATGCACACTTGTTAAGAAATGGTACAAAAGCTTCATTTCTGCAGAGGAAGCCTTTGCCTGTGTGAGCACATGGTCAAACCTTCCATACTTGCGCGTGTGTTGCAGGAGACAGCAGAGCGCTCTGTGGTGTGTATGATGGGCCAAGCGGAGGGAGACTCGGATGTGGAGTTTGACGAAGAGAGCGGTGTGGGCTCAGAGATTCACCTGCGCCGGCAGGTAACACACACACACGCACACACACGTTTAATCAAATGCCAGTTGAAATAAAATAAGAGGGACCGTGTTCATGTCATTCCCACTTTAACACCATACGAGGTTTCTGAAGGAGAGCTGAGGGCCAGTTTTTGTGTTATAATTAGAGCTCATTTGCATGTGCGTTCCCACGAGTGTGTGTGTCTGTATTAGTCCAGAGATGACAGAAGGGGTATAAATATACTCACTCAGTACTTTACATGCGTTAAAGGTGTGTGGATAGGAAGTGTGATTTCTCTCTCTCTCTCTCTCTCTCTCTCTCTCTCTCTCT
>JBBPCZ010088174.1:0-11400 GCA_037974445.1 Brycinus macrolepidotus | reverse complement strand
GAGAGAGAGAGAGAGAGAGAGAGAGAGAATTTCTGGTTTACTTTACATTCCTCTTATATATAAGAATTTATATTTACCATCACACTTTATTTGGATGGTCCTCTATAGATTATCTACAAAAACTTTAATTGTTTACAAACTATCTAGTGAAACCCAGACATTTCATTATGAATAGAATTTAAGGATAAGGTTGAGGTTAAGGTTAGGTTTAGTTTAATAGAATCTTAAATTTTCAACTTCAGTAACATTTAATAGATGTTTAGTTGAATGTTAGTTAAAGACAAGCTGAGCATCTACAGTGGAACATTTACTAAAAATGCAATAAAATATTCGGTAAGGAATTAACTTACTGGTCTCAATGATCAATTTTGTGCCTGAACCAAAGATAATCTTGTAAACTCCACTTCCAGTAGTCACACAATGTGATGTCATGCAACAAAAAATCTACTGTCCCAAAGGAAGACTTGCACATTATTTTGCCGAATGGAAGTGTATAGTTACAGTTTTACAAAACTACTTTTCTTTTGAAGAAACTTTTGAAGAAGTTAAAAAATGAAACTGAATAATAAATTCTGAAGAAATTCAAAATTTTCTTCTGAATTGTTTTACCTCTAAATTTACTTTCAAATTATTCTCTTATTTATCTTTCTTTTATCTCAGTAGCTTTTGGTGATTTGTTATATAATCTGGTCAAGTCTATAGGGTAAGAAAGTTCTAACCTCTGTGGCATCATAATTAGATCATTTTAGAATAAATGAACAATTATCCAGTGTATATTTATATCTCACATACTATATTATATAGCATTGTGAGCTCTTTCTGTATTGTGAGAGCTCTATAATACACAAATATACAAAATTCTTACTTGTTTCAACTGTCAGTTTAGTTCCAGATCCAAAATAGAGTTTCAGGTTTCCACTACCAGTCACACATTGTACCAACCCTCAGCAAGAACTCTCTAATGTGAAGAAATGTTCTACAAGAACACTAAATAGAATTTTAATTCACTTTTTAAAAATTGCTATTTTTATGTATATATTTTCTTGTTGAAATATATTTGATGTTCTCCTTATAAATTACTATGGATGTCAGTGAATGAGATGAAGTGTTTTATAAAAATGAAAGGTTGGAAGTTTAAACACTACCTGATGTTACTGTCAGCTTGGTTCCTTCCCCAAATATTAATCTGTCAGTTCCACTACCAGTCACACACAGTTTTACAGCCATACCATATCATGCAATCAGAGAGGTAGACAAATATGTGAGATTTTAATGTAAAATTTATGTCAAATATAATAAAAAAATCAGTTAATGCACTAGTACATCTTACCCGATTTCTAAAGTAATGGAAGATTTGAGGTTAGTTGTTTACTAATTAATTAATTAGTCTTCTATCCCTAAAAGCATTAAAGTTAGTTCCATCTATTCTATCCATCTGAAAGATAAGACAAAGTTGACAGTAGTATTGTATGTGAAAGCACATTTTTCTACCTGCAAAACCTTATATTTGTTTTTTTCTAACAGTTTGAATGCTTGTTTCTATCTGTTCAACAATAAATGTCTGAAACCAGAGAGGACCATCAAGAAACTGAGTAAGAAGTGAATTTAGATCTAAAAAAAGTACTTTTATACTTACTTTTGTTGACCACAACCTTTGTTCCATTACCAAAAACGAGCTTGTTTGCATTTGTCACACAGTGTTCAAGGCTTTAGCAATAATCTTGTGAGGCACACACTATACCGTTTATAAGCTGTCACTTGTATTAATAAGTTTTTATATATTGAGTAATACTTAACAAAAGATTAAATGCTATGACATTTTGTCCAACTTTTAAAGGATTTTAAGGTATTGTATACTACAAATGATTCTTAATCTATTTACAACATTATCTACCTCAAGACTTGATACTCAATTCTCAAACAGGTCGTTTTTATAGTTCCTTTTGTATTTGAAAACTATGAAATCATAGAAGAAATAATGAAATTTATAAACTTATCCGAAACTAAATTGGAAACATCGCTTCCAAACTTTAAACTTTTTAGCGTATTATCAGTGTACTGATACTATGAATGATCAATTTTATCCATAAAGCATAGCTTTAGAATACAAAGTCATCTGTCCTAGATAAGAATGCATTTACTTTTATACATGAAATTTTCTTTTTCACAATTAGCATTTAAGTTTGCATCGATAAAATATCTTAACATGGATGTTTTAAACATGTCTATGAATAGTAAAACAGATTTTTTTGAAAAAAAGAAATGTGCAAAAAATAAAACACTACCTTTTTCTATGGTGAGTTTTGTTCCTTTTCCGAATATTATTTTTTGTCCTTGAGTCACACACAGTTAAGCAGCTACACAAAAACATGTAGGCTGCCAACTGAATAAACGTTTCTGTTTGTATATTGTTTTCTAAACAGAATCAGATTACTTATTTAATTTTGGAAAACTGACAAAAGAAATTTAGCCATATACTAGATTAAAAAAACTATAATAATTTTGTCATTTTTCCAATATCAAATAAGTCATCTGATTTTTTTTAGAAAACAATATACAATATACAAATTACTTATTTAAAATTGGATAACTGACAAAAGAAATTTAGCCATATACTAGATTTTAAAAACAATAATAATTTTGTTTTTACAACATATATTCCTATATACATATTAGGCTGCCAACTGAATAAACGTTTCTCTTTGTAAATTGTTTTCTAAACTAAATCAGATTACTTATTTAATATTGGAAAACTGACAAAAGAAATTTAGCTATTTATTAGATGAAAAATAACTATAATAATTTTGTTTTTACAATATATATTCCTATATACATATTAGGTAACAAGATCTAGTTACTGAATCAGTCATAAACAGTTTTACGGAAAGCATACAAACATATAAGATTTAACTTACTTGTCTCAACTATCAACTTTGTGCCGGTGCCAAAGAAAATCTTGTTTGTTCCAGCTCCATAATTCACACAATGAGACGCTATATATCAAAATCTACTGCCCCAAAGACACAACTTGCATATTTGTCTTGCTTTTATCAAACCATTACTTCTAATTGTGCGTTTTTGTCTGTTTTTTGTCCATAGAACAAGTACATTTCATTTAGCCATTTAGTTATCCGATGTATACTCATTCATATTTATAACATCACCTGCATGTAGTATAACATTGCGAGAGCTCTATAGTAGATAAATACTATAAATATTGCCAGTCAAACACTCTACTGACCTTGTGCAATACATCTGTATACTCTTTAAATACTCTATATTGACATTTTTAAATTGAAATGTACTAATTTACTTGGACTATGTTTCTTAGTTTAGGATTTTTTCATAGTCATTGTAGAACACTTACTTGATTCAATGATCAGTTTTGTTCCAGAGCCAAAATAGAGTCTCTGGGTTCCAGTGTTAGTCACACATTAGTTTTCCCCAAACCAATAAGTCTTTAGTGTCACTGAGGACTCCAGACTGATCTGGTTAATTCCATTTCAGAGTCAGAAATTTGTCTAAGGAATTATGAATACACCAACAGCAGTATGATCGAAGGCATTTAGGTCTTTTTGAAATGTCTGATGTCTGGCCTAAATCTATACCAGTAGTCTAAATTAAACTATACAATTGACAGGTAATTTTAAATTTCACTACAAATCTGTGAGTTATTTTTGGAGACTCTTACTTGAGTTGACGATAAGTTTTGTTCCATTGCTGAAAATGAGCTTCTCTGTGCTAGTCACACAGTGTTAGAAACTACAGCAAATACAACAGAATGGTAAATTGTTCACTGTTCTATAAGATGACTCAAAAAGTTCATGTAATCTGTACTGACACGTTAAACATCTGAAGGTCATTAAATATTGCTTCAGTATCAATGCAAAGCATTTGTCATGAGATTTTTTTTTCACTTAGTTTTTTTATTGACATGAGTGGCATGTTTTAGCTATGTCTCAATAATACTAACATTCTTTTTTCAGTCTTTTTGAAGAAAAACAGATTTGATGACTTTTTGATGAATTAGTTGTGTTCAGTTAAAGATCTCTTAATTAGTATATGTTTATCGAAACAATTATTAGCATTGATTTCAGCTGGTATGGCAAACGATCAGGAATATACAATGTCAGTCCTATTTTTTATAGTAAAGCACTGTATCATTATTTATACACACATATATCTTATGATATTCTCTACTGTGACAGCTTTAAAACACTTGTTCCTATTTGTTTTAAATGTTTATCATCTAAAACCACCAAGGAAAATCACTAAACTGCTAAAGAAGAGAATTTAACACTCAATAAAAAGTAGATAAATGTACTTTTACTCACTTGCGCTGACAACAACTGCAGTCCCTTTACCAAAAATGAGCCTCTGTGTGTTAGTCACACAGTGCTAAACACTTTAGCAATTATCCTTCAGAGCAGATCACAACTAGTACTGTTACATGTCCAGTTATACACACATAATGTACTAATATTGCTTTAGAATTCAATATTACGTTAAATATTAAGGAATAAATTAAGTTTTTCCTAATTGGTCACATGTTACAACACGTTTAAACTTTAATTAGAGCAAAAAGTCAAACACTATCTGACATGATAATGAGTTTCGTTGATTTGCCAAATATTAATTTCTGTCCTACTGAATTAGTCGCACAGTTTTATGTCCAGAATAACCATATAAGATTGAACTTACTTGTCTCAACTATCAGTTTTGTGCCATTGCCAAAGAAAATCTTGTTAATTCCAGTTCCAGCATTCACACAATGAGACTCTGTGCAACAAAATCTACTGACCCAAAGAGACAACTTGGATATGTATGTTAATCAAAGCAAAACTTCTATATTTGCAGGTATTTTTACTACACTTATTGCTGGTTCATTGAAAAATGTTATTTTTCCATTTACTTAAACTACCTGATGTATATTCAGCTCTATATACAGTACAGTACTGTGATTAACACTGCGAGAACTCTATGGTAGACACTTTTTAAATTGAATTTTACAAATGTAACTGAATTGTTTAGTATATTACATTTTCATAATCCTTGTAGAACACCTGCTTGATTCAGTGATCAGTTTAGTAAGAAATGAAAGGTCAGAGACACTACCTGACATAATGGTGAGTTTAGTTCCATTGCCAAGTATTAATTTCTGTCCTACAGATGTCACACATAGTTTTACAGCTATGCAAAAACACAAAGGCTTTTAGCAAAGTAAAAACAAATGGTCTTAGAATGTTTATAGAAAATAGTTTCTTTTTTTTTTCTAAGTATCAGTTACGAGTCATAGGTGTTAACTCTGTTCTGTTGTGCATATTGTTTTTATAATTCGTTTTTAGACCAACCATACAGATCATATATTAAAAGCACTAAATAGAACTTTAAATAACATTAAAGAGAATTTTTACATTAAAACATGAAGAAGAGCTATTTGTGCAAGGTTACATTTTTAAGACTATTTGGATTTACAGCTTTTGCAATAAACACGTGCGGCAAACAACCCGTTACGAGTAACTTACTTGTCTCAATTATCAACTTTGTGCCGGTTCCAAAGATAATCTTAACTCCACTTTCAGACACACAATGTGACGCTACACAACAAGAATCAGCCCCAAGAGACAACTCACATATTTTTGCAAGTGGAAGCTGATCTCACACTTTTATCAAAACCTTACTCCTAAATGTACATTTTTTTCTTAGATGTTTGTTGCTGATTTGCTCTGTCTGCCTGATGTATTTTCTATCCAATATGACAGTTAATAAAGTACTGGGAGAACTTTATAAAGCTCAAAGGTAAATTCTTACTTGTTTCAACCGTCAGTTTCGTCCCTGAGCCAAAATAGAGTTTGTAATTGCCAGTCGTAGTCACACACTGTTCAGAACCAGAGCAATAACTTCCTACACTCATGAAATAACCTAAACTGACATTTTTTAATTTACTTGGACCCAGCTGCACAGTAAACTAAATAAAATTATAACTTCTGTTTTTTTACACTAAAATTTTGCTTTGCATTGTTTCATTCAAAGTGTTTGTCTGAGCTGAATAAAGCTGGTTAAATTGCTTGTTACCACTTGAAGCAACTTTTTTTTTGGTTGAACAGGGAATCATATTTACAGTGTAGTATGGAAATTGCATGGAAATGGAGCCATTTTCATGTTTGAATTCTAATTTTCACTGTATACAAATGGAGTTTTAATTGATAAGCATTACAGTATTTTATAAATTCAAATTAAAGTATACATATTCTAAATCACACACGAAAAAGTGTTTTGCAAAACATGAACGGTATAAAGATTTAAAAACTACCTGATAATACTGTCAGCTTTGTTCCTTTCCCAAATATTAATTTTTGTGCTCCACTGTCAGTCACACACAGTTTTACAGCCACTCAAAAAATGTGTAGTCAGAGAGGCGGGCATAGTTTTGAGACTTTGATACAAAAATGATGTAAATAATTCTACATTACTAGCAAGAGTCACGTGCGGATCCCAACATAATGATAGAAAAACAAATGATGAAAGTTAGTTGAAGGTTGGTTTCTAAAGCTGTATGTTACCACCAATTCTGAGAACTTTTATTTATTTCCAAACAATCTAAATAACAGGTAACCAAGAGCAAATGAATGTAAATTGTTTGAGAGTTTTATATATATTATATATACAATTATTTATATGATGTATAAATATTGGCAACTCATGGCTTTATGTAAATATAAAGCCATGAGTTGCATTGAACCTTTGCATGACACAAACTATAAAGTAGCAGCAGAGAAAGTATGAAACAGTATAATGCAAGGTTTAAAATAAGTAACTTACTTGTCTCAACTATCAACTTTGTGCCTGAGCCAAAGATAATCTTGCCCTGTCCACCTGCAGCATTCACACACTGAGAAACCGTGCAAAGAAAACCTTCCTGGATATTTGAGAGTCGTCTAATAATTTTGGAGACTTTTCAAATCTTTAATATGCAGTATAATAAAATCACATAAACTTCAGACTATTTCTAATAAAGCACTTTAACTAGTTTACTTGGCTAGTACAATTTCAACAAAAGGTACAGTACCAAAAACAGATAAATCAGTGACACTTGTCTGTAAGCTAAAGGGGCAGCCAAATGAATACTAAGTTATATCAGTTAACAGTAACTACAATAAAATAATAGGTATTAACCCTGTATTATTCTTTGTCGAATTCTTACAAAAGAATTTTACTTAACTCTACATTTTTCAGGCCAAACTCATAGATCATGTATAAAAAGCACTAATTAAAACTCAAAAACTGAAGAGACTTTCAAAGCTATTTTACTCTCGTATCCCAGATTACACTTTTTAGGGCTCTTTGGATTAACAACCTTTTTTGCCAACAATCTGGCCATAAACACATTCAGGGAACACATTAGGAGTAACTTACTTGTCTCAACTATCAAGTTTGTGCCGGTTCCAAAGAGAATCTTATCTGTGCTTCCAGACACACAATGTGACGCTGCACATCAAAAATCGACTGTCGCCAGAGACACTATGTTGCCAAGCAGAAGCTTACCCTCACACTTTTATCGAAACATTAGTATAGTACAGCATTAGTATCGTATAGTATTAGTATTGCTTTGTAATTAAATTACAGTAAAATAATGAAATCACATAAATCAAACTACAGTAGATTTCTAATAAAGTACATTAGCTCATTTACGTAGCTAGTTTAATGCCACAGCTACTTAACTAGTTTAATGATAGTTTTCCAATCAAATGAAATAATTATGAGAATCTGTTCTATTGTGAGAGCCTCTAATGGGCAGCTTAATGAACGCTGGACCTTCCTTCTGTGAAGTGAATTTTAAGTTATGTTCACACAAAGTAATTACTCGCTTACTCGCTTACTCTTCAGTTTCTTTTTGAATACTTTTACTTTTCAGAGAGAGGTATCACTGCAATAGCAATACTTTTACTTCAGTATGGATTTTCAGTACGCTTCATACCCATTGATATGAATTATATTACACTAATGTTCCACAGTACATTAGAGTTTTAGAGACATTTCTTGGCAAACTTGGCAAACTTACTACAACAAAGAGAAAAGCATCAGTTCTACTATTTCTAATTTTCATAATTCTTGTAGAGCACTTACTTGATTCAACGATCAGCTTTATTCCAGAGCCAAAATATATTTTCTCAGCTGTGTTAGTCACACACTGTTTTTTCCTTAAGCAATAAATCTTTAGTCTCACGGTCTAGTCAATACAGTTTAATTACCCTTTATTTTTTTCTACCTTTTTGAATATTTCAGCATTGTAAAAAAAAAATCGTCTTTCTGAATGGTTTGATGCCTCCCCCTAGACATTTACACTAAATTAAACAATAGTACTGACAAGCGTATTTAAATCTCACTAAAAACCATGAGCTGATATGGCACAAAAACTTTTACTTACTTGAGTTTACAATAACTTTTGTTCCTTTACCAAATATGATCTTGTCAGTGTTAGTCACACAGTGTTAGAAACTTCAGCAAATACACTCCAAAGCACTTAACAAACAGTAATGGTAAATACTGAATTAATAACATTTAATATTTAAATGAATAAAATCTCAGAATCAGTATTAAGAATATTTTAAGTAAACTATTGTAACATGTTGCTCCACATTTGAACTGACATTAATTTTACACTTGCTTTTTCCATTTGGTGTTTTTTCTGATAAAGGAGATTTTATCCTTCAGAATTCTATCACTAGTATTATTTTATCCCACATCATAAGTTAAAAATTAAACATTACCTGACACTACGGTAAGTTGTGTTCCTTTTGCAAATATTAATTTTCGTCCTGCATCAGTCACACACTGTTTTACAGCTACACACAAAGTAGGCTAACCGACACATACACATTTTTTCCTAATTACTGAAAAAGATTTTGCTACATTATGGCCACAGACAAAAAAAACAGCTCTGCTTAACTTAGTTTAAGTATTACCCGGAACTTTATATAACATTAAAGATCATTTCATTATCTTATGCGTTACAAGATACAATGCAAGAAAATTACTAGGTAAACTATATATCATAAACAACTTACTCGTCTCAATGATTAGCTTTGTGCCTGAGCCAAAGATAACCTTGTTAACTCCACTTCCAGAAGTCACACAATGTGACACTAAGCAGCAAAAAATGTACCGTCTTAAATGAAATTTTGTTAAGAAGGTTACCATCATACATTACATTGCATTTGAAGTTTCTCACTTAAAAATACCAGTAAAGGATTTTCTATGGTATTTGTTGCTGATTTATTAGGTGTAATATCTGACACTTAATGTTTATGAGGGCATAAGTACTTTATAACTATCAAAACTTAACTTTTAACAAAAGCATATTCTGCGATGAAAATCCCATCTAATATAACATTAAGAGATTTTAGTATTATAAACTCAGTTTAATTACGACACAATTCTTACTGGAATAAAAGTTCTTACTTGTTTCAACAGTCAGTTCGGTTCCAGTGCCAAAGTAGATTTTTTGGTTTGCACCAGTAGTCACACACTGTACTGACCCTGAGCAATAACTATTGGAGAACTCTAAGATTCTTCAGCCTATTGCCATTTTCATATACATGTTCTCAATCATTTCAGTCTGTCAATTTATAGTGTTTACAGACTACAAATATTTACCAAAAAAGTAATACATCCAATCAACTTAAATACATCTAAACAGGTCAACATGAACGTCTCTGTGAACAAGACTGAGGCAAAAAATATAGAAATATTAATAGAAAGAATAAATATTACCTGACATTACTGTCAGTTTTGTCCCTTTCCCAAATATTAGTTTCTGTCCACCACCACTACCAGTCACACACAGTTTTACAGCAACACAAAAACCGCTTAAGGGTTGCATATTATTATAAATAGTTTGATGGCAACCACATTCTGCGCTGATCTTTATATGTATATTTTTGTGAAAAATGATTGTCAACACTTCAGTTAAGTCAGTAACTTACTTTTTTCAACCATGAGCTTTATGCCTGTGCCAAAGATTATACTGGTAAATCCTCCAGTATTCACTCACTATTGGACCATGTAACAAAAATATAATTTCAAGAGTGGGTTATATGCAAAGTTTGAGTATTACCCAGAACTTTATATAACATTATAGATCATTTCATCATCTTATGCATTGCATATCACAATTTTAAGTATTATAACATTTTACAAGATATAGTGCAAGATGCCTATTAGGTAAACAATATATCATAAAAACTTACTCGTCTCAATGATTAGCTTTGTGCCCTTGCCAAAGATAATCTTGTCAACTCCACTTCCAGTAGTCACACAATGTGACACTAACCAGCAAAAAATGTACCGTCTTCAATGAAATTTTGTTAAGAAGGTTATCATCATACATTAGTTTGCATTTGAAGTTTGTCACCTAAAAATACCAGTAAAGGATTTTCTATGGTATTTGTTGTTGATTGTTAGGTGCAATATCTGACACTTAATGTTTATGAGGGCATAAGTACTTTATTACTATCAAAAATGTTCTTCTAAATAGAAGTATATTCCGCGATGCATAATCCCATCTAATATAACATTAAGAGACTTTAGTATTATGAACTTAATTGAAATAATGAGCACTCTTTACGGCACAGTTCTTACTGGAATAAAAGTTCTTACTTGTTTCAACAGTCAGTTTGGTTCCAGAGCCAAAGTAGAGTTTTTGGTTTCCACCAGTAGTCACACACTGTACAGACCCTCAGCAATAACTACTGGAGAACTCTAAGATTCTTCAGCCTATTGCCATTTTCATATATGGATTGTCAATCATTTCAGTCTGTCAATTTATAGTGTTTACAGACTACAAATATTTACCAAAAAAGTAACACATCCAATCAACTTAAATACATCTGAACAGGCCAGCATGAACATCTCTGTGAACAAGACTGTGGCAAAAAATATAGAAATATTAATAGAAAGAATAAATATTACCTGACATTACTGTCAGTTTGGTCCCTTTCCCAAATATTACTTTTTCTCCACCACCACCAGTCACACACAGTTTTACAGCAACACAAAAACTGATTAAGGGGTGTTCTCTAAGGTTATGGTAGAAAGTAATAAGAATAATTTCTATTAATTAATTTACGAGTTGTAATAATTACGTAATTACGTGAAACATTGTTAAGGTTCATTGTATACACAGTCTTGTGTTAGAAATCAGTCAAGTAATGTTTAGTCTATTTTTACCAATTCTAATAAAGGAATAACTTTTCAAACCGTCTAAAGAACAGATCACGTTGTCTCTTAGAAGAATTTGCAGAATATTATAAATAGTTTGATGGCAGCCACATACTGCGCTGATCTTTATATGTATATTTTTGTGAAAAATGATTGTCAACACTTCAGTTAAGTCAGTAA
>JBBPCZ010088154.1:2500-11401 GCA_037974445.1 Brycinus macrolepidotus | reverse complement strand
TGGCAGCAGGGGTGGCAAGGCTTTCTTTTAGGGTGGCATTTGCCACCCTATGCCACCCCGGTAGATCCGCCCCTGGAAGCATGGCATTGTCCTAAATGTCTTGGTCTGCTGAAGCATTAAGATGTCCTTCACTGGAAGCAAGGGGTCTAGCCCAAACCCTGAGAAACCAATACTTGTTAAAAAAAAACAAAAAAAAAAACGTGTCCCAATACTTTTGTCCATGTAGTGTATGTGTTTGTGTGTGTCTGCTGAAATCTACATGGCTCTAACTGTTTTCCTGCATTATTTTATTTAGCCAGAATGGATGTTATTATCAAGCGCAACAAGCCGCATCTGATCAAGTGGCTGCGCTGCAATGATCGCATGGTATTGCAGCACGTTGACTCAAGGGAGCTCGTAACGGCCGATGAGTATAACAAGCTGAAGTGCATCCGAGACATAGATGAAAGAAACACAGAGCTCTTGGACATGATGCTGCTAAAGGGCCAGTCGGTTTGCAGCAAGTTTGTGGATCTGCTGAGGGAAAAAGAGGTGAATGAGTCGTGCCCAGAGCTCAGGGAGTGGATAGAGACAGTGAACACCTCAGGTAGCCCAACCCCTCACACCTCACTGAATGATGCAGAAAGAATCAGGAGAAGAAGTTTCCTCCTACAAGGATGTAGTTATAAATTGCAAAATCTAATTAATGCCAAAGGTGTCCTAAAATGTATGGACAGAGGAGAAAGTACACACACTTTAGAAGTATATACTAAAAAGTATAACAAACTAACTATAGAAAGATATATTTAAGTGCATGTAACTAAGTGAATGAAAATGTACATGTCAGTCAATGTGTGTGACCTGCAGTCTGTCCATTCTTCTTTCCTACAGTTTTGGCTCCAGAGGCTGGCACACAAAGAGCAGGTGTTTAAAGTTACTCTGATGTTTATAGCGCACTTTTCTTGAGTGCCAGCATCTTTAGTAAACACAGTTGTATGCAAAAGTTTAAACAACCCTAGTCAAATAACATGTTCTTGATTTTCCAAATGAAATGTTATTTTTTCAGCAAATTTTATAGCATAAATAGCATGATTTCTGTTGATTTGCTTAGTTTAGCATACTCTAAGAAGTAGAAAATAAAATAAAATAAAATGTAAAACGTACCATGTTTTGAATTGTTGTTTTTTTTTTATTATTAAATTCAGTTAATTGACTGGGGTGCCAACACTTTTGCATACAAGTGTGACATTTTACCTTTTTTTAGTAAAATGTCCATCAATACATAATTATAAACCCAACAGACAGTTTATATAGCCTCATACCACAGGCTTGTGGCGTGGATGTCTTGAATATCACAAAATGCAGATTAATGCAGATAAGTGCAGATAATCTTGAGCACAGCAACTTCAGTATAAACAAGTCTTAATTCCTACAGAACTGAGGATTACTGCATGTAGACCATAGTAAAACAGTATAAAGGTCCTGTGGTGATCTAAAGATGAATCAGTTTTGCTCTCTATTCAATAAACGAAGCTACATTGGGGTCACCTGTCAGTTCAGTTATTGTGTGAAATCTTCAACTCTCAGCATTTTAAACCTAGACCTATAAAGAACACCACTTATAGGACCACATGAGATGGAAAAAGCCTAATAAATTATAAAGAGAAACAAATGAACTACAGTCTATAAGTCTATGTAGAATTACAAAGTGCAGTGATAACATGGATAGTAAGTGCAGATACAAGTGAACCTAATTAAGTGGGAAGTGAATTTATGTGGGATATAATTGGCTTTTATTTTGCATGCAAATAAAATTCAGTAATTCTGCTTGTCTTTTTGTATTTTGTAGTTGACAATCCAAGCAGCACTAGCTCTCATGATAGACATCAGAGAATTGCAGGTAATTTCTGATCCACTATGATCTGGAATTTCCGTGAGACAAGATGAAATACCACTGACAACAAGACTTAAGTGTTGTTCACATTCAATTTTCTGTCTAAAAGGTTTCCTTTTGTCCTTGTATCCACTACAGATAACAAGGAATTCTTGAAGAAAAACAGAAGTGCCTTAATTGATAAAGTAAAAAATGTTGTTGCAATTCTTGATGACCTCAGCCTGACTGATGAAATGACGGCGATCGTGCAAGCCGAGCCAACGGACCAAGCACGGATGAGGAAAGTTCTGGACTTTACAAACAGTAAAAAAGCAGCTGAGCTTCTGGTCAAGGCCTTGTGGAACAAAGCAGGCGATGTCATGGATGACCTGACCGAGCCCTAAGAAGCCAAATGTGACATTTAAAATGTGTTTTACAACAGATACAGTGGGTGCTATGAATTACACAACAACCAAATTAGAAATAATGTCATGTGTGGTGGCCTGCAGACACCTGACGGATGTCATTGTCTATTTTGTTGGAAAACCAAACATCATGATTTGTTGAAAGCAGGATTTTATTTTTTTTTAAATAAGTGAGGAAAACACCAGTTGTTCCAACTTTTATATGGTATTTGTCTGACAAACTGGTCTAATGTGGTTTATATGGGGCAGTGTCTACAGGTTCTGAAAAGGATTTAAAAAAAAAAAATACAATGACGGATAATGTTAAACCTCTTAAACTCTTGCAAATTTATGCCAATTTTGAAAATGCTCCTATAAAATATAGATGGAAAAAGGTAAGAAAAAAAAAACTTTAAAAATTATCTTTAAAAAATTATGCTTGGATGATGAACACATTTAGGAACTGCCAGTAGTTAATGGAAACTACTCTCCATCTCCATCTTCAGACACCTCCTGAAGACTCATCTGTTCAGAGAGTATCTCCTCTCCTGATGAACTATCCTCTTGCTCTTCTCCCTACTTAAAGATTTTAACACTTAGAACTCTCCTCTTGTTCTGACACTGTCCTGAAATTTGAGTGTTTCCTCGTATTGCAAGTCGCTTTAGATAAACGTGTCCGCCAGATGAATATAACGTAAACAGTTATTAATATGCATTTTAGAAATTCACTTAAAATTTGCTAAAAGTTTGAATGGAAGACACATTATAAAATGTCAACTTTCTGTTGGTGTCCAAAGAACACTTTAAGGGTTCATTTTAGTTTTAAAAAGTCAATTTTAGGAAAGGTTTCTGCAGGCCATCACACACATATCGCTACATTCCAATATTTTTGATAATTTTTTGACTGTATGATCAACTTTTTATTACCTACACCTAGAAATCCAGGTGGATGCAGGATTGTGGTAGAAATGTATATTATTTAAAATCTGCACCGATTTTAAATCGACTAACTATTCCATGCTGCATCTGTTAGGAAGCCATAAGGAACATTGCACAACTTTTCTTAGAATGGCTATCGTTCTGATAGCACATTTAAAAACATTTTCAGGCCAGGTAATGACTTTCTTTTGCTGTGGGGTTTCTCTCATGTCTTACTTTGAATTTTACTTTAAATATTAATGCCAGATGACTTTCCAACTGCATTACCACGGACCTTCATCTGGTACTTTTATATTATATTGTAGTTTACCTTTTACATGAATTCTCATTACCAGTTTTATATATTTTTTCTTATCTATGTGGCAGTGGCTGCTTTATCATCAAACAGTATAGGGATTGGCAAAATGGGGGGCTGAACATGGTTTGGTCACCTATGCCACATTTAACAGTTCATCAGGTGAATCCACACACTGTTTACATCAAGTTTTTATTAAAACCTGCTTTTACTTACATGCCATGATTTTGTTGACTTTGTACTTGCTGCCTTAATGAAAATTAAGTGCTTTCATATCATGTGATAGGAGATTCCTAAGACCACCTGTCCAAATGTATAGCAAGTGAGAACTAAGTCAGTAATGATGGTCAGTGCTCCCAACCAACATGGCCCTATAGCATCTTTTGTGGTCTGTACAATGGGAATGATGGACACAGTGCTGTGAAAGAAGTGCTATTCTGATTTCTCCAGTTTTTGCAAATTTGTCATACTTGTTTCAGATCTTTGAATAAAATTAATCAAAATGACCTTATAACATGAGTAAACACATTTTTAACCGTGTTGCTTTCATTTAAAGACGGAAAAAGTTATTCAGCACCATACTGGGAACAATTAGACTGGACACACCCAGGCTTGATTACTGGCCACCCTGTTAAATCTAAACATTTAAATAAAACCTTTCCATGAGGGTGAGGGAGGCTAAAATGTCTCTGTTCTGTAGGCTTGCTTTTTCCAGCTATCTACATCAGGGGTGTCCAATCTTATCCCCAAACGGCTGATGCAGGTACAGGTTTCCAAAAACATGGAGCAAACAATTATACTTGTTTAATCAGCTGGCCTCAGTCTTCAGACGATAAATGATGTGACCTCCTGCTTGTTTGAAATAAAGACCTGTAGCCACACTGGCCCTTTGCAGATAAGACTGAACACACCTGATCTAGAGTGAGGAGCTCAAAGCCTCACCTCCCGGTGGAAGAAAAACTAGGCCATAACTAGATGGCTGGCCTCCTTTAAAACAAAATAAAACCATGACCATAAACTCCATTATGTATTTCACAAATCATTATTTTTCAGTTAGTCAGATAACGCAAGCCTACGTCTGTCCAATAGGAATGTCCCGCAGCTCCCACTGCACAAGTTTGACTTTGGACTTAAATTATCTTCCTAAAATAGAGAGGTCATGTTTGTAAAATAAACCCTCCCTCCCCAGGCATGGGGCAACTAGCCTCTGGTCCCATTTGTAGTCATGAAACAAAATTACAACCTCAAGACCTTTGCTTGAAAAAGTTAACTTTATTGCAGTACAGCATTTTAACTAGATCTAGAGGAAAAAACACTAAAGCAGATTTTTCCTTAATGCCATGCTTATTTATTTAAGCTGTATAAACTAGTTTACAGGCACTCATTCGTGAACATCAATATGGTCACAAGCAATATAGACTACTGTGCTTTCTTCCACACTGAGTTACAGAATGACTCGCACTGAAAATAAGTGAACAGATGTTTAAGCACAAGGAGGAGCATAGAATCTAAGCTGCAAGGGTAAGAAAAAATATCTACAAGCTTAGACTGAGGTCAAATAGACCGATTTTTTTTTAGGTTGCTTCGTGTCAGGTCCTTGCTGTGCATCATTTGCTTCAAACAAACTCACTTCCCGTTGCACACACAGCTGACTGCATCCCCAGTAGCAGTCATTCTGGCTCAACACTTGCGGGGTTGCTGGATGAAGAAAGGACGCTGGATGTGCGGTTTCTCCACACTGGGTCTGGCCTTGCCGTGCCGCACTGAAACTGGAGTCTCAGGGAAATCGTGGCCCAGCTGCAGAAACATACAGAGAAAAGTTACACATTTTAATCCACAAGTTGACACTGAGGGCTTCTTTCAATGGTAACTCTTTATTCATGTGTCAGCAGTCAGAGGCAAAGACACAAACCTTCTCCAGTGGGCCTGCCATTAGAATGCCAATTTGCTGCATCCGGGAGGAGATGGTCAGGGACCTGCAAGACACAGACCCACTTCAGCTTTTTTAATTACCCCAGGTTGGAGGACAAACTTAGTTTTTACACATTCACACATCACTAATAATGCATGCACTGAGGATTTCATGCAAATTACCCATCAGTACTTCACCCTTTACCATTTCAGTTCCTACCAGCTTCTAATATAAACAGTACTGGTAAAGGTTAGGGGTATTAGAGGCAAACGGCAGTGTCAAGAGTTTGCAACACATCTCGAAAGCTTGCTCATAACATAGTGGTCTGGACAGTAACATATAGAAGGCAAAGCAAACAAAACAGACAGGCATACCTGGGTTTCTCTGGCCTCTTGCCTTCTTTCTCTGGGGTTCCATTGTCCTCACTGCTTTTCTTAACCACTCGTTTTCCTCCTGCCTTCACTGAAACAGGAGTGAAGCATATAGAGAAACAGCTATAACTTGTACCTTAAATGTACATTTTAGTCTAAAAAATTTTCCACCAGGGGGAAAAAAAAAAAAAAAAAAGTTTTGACCTTTCTGTTGCTCCATGTATGGTTTAACAATTTTCTTTGAAGACTGCCAGTACAAGGACAGCTAAAAAATAAAATCAAATTTGCCCCCAATTCAGAATACATGCCTCAGACGGTTGTGTAATATGCTTAACGTCCTGGGACATTCTCAGGCATCTAAACTTTAAATCTAATCCAATCTGCGTGGGTAAATCAATTTGTGGTATGCCCATCTCCACCAGGCTAGTGTACACAGAGCAGCCACTGTTATGGGAACCAGTTGGGTGACTGCCTAAAGACCCTGGGGCAAAGAGAATACCAGGATTGGCACAACTGCAACAGCAGAATTTCAGGTTCAGATAGCCAACTCCACAACCAGGAGTACAGAAAAGCTCTCTGGTTGTGAAAACAGTGCTGGGTCCCAGAGTGTAGATACCATCAAAGAGAGGTGCCACATGCCAAGCATGCTGAAGCAATGCCACTCCAGCAGTTCAACAATGTAAACTAAACGGAGGAGACATCCGAGCTGAAGACACACTATATGGACAAAAGTATTGTGACGCCTGACAATTACACCAACAGGGACTTTAATGACACTGCATTCAAATACATAGACTTTAATGTGGAGTTGGTCCCGCTTCGCAGCTACAACAGCTTCCACTCTTCTTGGAAGGCTTTCCACAAGATTTTGGAGTTCCTGTGGGAATTTGTGCCCATTCATTCTGTAGAGCATTTATGAGGTCAGGCACTGGTGTTGGACGAGAAGGCCTGGATCGTAATCTCTGTTCCAGTTCATCCCAAAGGTGTTGGATGGGGTTGAGGTCAGGGCTCTGTGCGGAAAAGTCAAGTCAAAATGTCTTGATATGCTGAAGCATTAAGATTGCCCTTCACTGGAAGTAAGGGGCCTAGCTCAAACCCTGAAAAACAGGGATGTCCCAATACTTCTGTCTATGCAGTGTATGTATACCCACCCAGTGACATTACTGCGGATTATTTTAAGGCTAGTTTGCTGTAACCCCCAAACAGGACCTCAACTGAGAATTAAGCAAATCATTATGCAATCATTATGCAACAGTGACGTCACGGGCAATTATAAATTAACCACTTGTCGGGTTTCATTCAGTGACATTAGATACTCGTTTCAATGCAAACACTGCATTCAATACACATTTACAGCATCAGCAAGTTACTGATCACATGAAAGGTAAAAGCGAAAGTCTACTCCATCTTTCTCCACGTGGGAGTGTGTGAGGCAGTCCAGACGATGGTCTGCACTCTCGAGGGTTGTTTTTCCATAACTCCTCAAAGTTTTCACAAACAAGCAACTCAGACTTCGTGATTTTGTGGTGTTGTTATGCACCAAAACTGTGCACGCGAACTACTAAACTGACGCAAACACACACCAGTGTGTGTCCAAACACAAGAGAATGTTTTTCTCCAGTTTTTCTCCAGCATGATCAGCTGGTAAAAACAACTCTCCACCACCTGAAAGAGCTCTGAAACAACAACAACTACCTTCCTGCACACGACGGACAGCCCAACCACCAACAAAACAGAACTCACAAACAACTTTCAGACCACCAGAGCACAGAAAAGACCCTTAAAGTCGAACCTGCAGGAGGATGGCCAGCTTTCAGGGTCAGAGTATCTTTCATCCCAGTTTTGGAGAGTTGCACCATGTCGAGCTTTGTGAGCTACAGCAGCAGCAGATTAAACCACACCCCCCCACCCCCTTTTTTATACTCTCACACTCACACACACACACACACACACACACAAACTACATTACAAACACACACACACGTATACTTTCACACTACACTACACACACACACACACATGCATGCAAGCACACAAGGGCTGTATGTAAGAGAGGGAGGCAGGAAGTTGAGAGCGTTTAGTGATGGTGTGTGTACATTTAACGTAATATCACAGTTTGAAACAGTTAATAATACAGTCAATAATAATTTGCTTATTTTATTCTGCTTGGGCTCCGTGTTTTTTACAAACTTGTGCAAACTTGAGGGTCCTAGAGTTTCATTACTGGTAATGATGTTTCATTGTTATCTGTATATGACAATAAACTTAAAGTTAAACTTGAGTCACTAGCCATGCTATGAGCTTATGTAATAAAACCCATGTACTTCAAATCTGTATGTGAACTGTTACTCACACTATTTTGAAAATTTGTGTTGAACCACCAAATATAAGACAACTGTCTTGTGCAGAACTGTCTCTTAACCAAAAAACAGTGAGCTTGCCCCATGTTCTCTCGCCTTACATTATTATTATTATTATTATTATTATTATTATTATCACCAATACTCTCATTATACTCTCTTTAAATAAAAAATAATGAGCTTGCCTGATGTACTCTGGCCTTGTTATTATTATTATTATTATTATTATTATTATTACTACTACTACTACTTCTACTTACAATAATAAATATAATAATAACAATAAGATTATGATTCTTATGTTTATCATTATACCAAACCTCTTCTAACAGAGAAAATACTAAATGAGGTGTTTTAAATGCTTTAGCAGTCGTGGGACCTGCAACAACAGCCCACACAAATTCAGCCACACCAAGTTCACCACGCAGTGCAGATCATGTGCTGCTTCTTTCATGTGGTTTTTTGTTTGACGTTGATGTTTTCACTTATTCGTCTGATCATGAAGCAGGCTGTAGTTGTGTCACTGTCAGTCATTGGGGCTTTCTGAACTGCTTCCTGCATGAAGAAACAGATTTGTGTGTGATTTTTTGTTGTTTACATCTTATTCAAACAAATGTGAGCAAGGAAACTTCCTCCAGGCACAAAGAGAAGTCGTCCTCTTTCACAGGAGGGACAAGTCTGGGCCAAACAAGCAAACTAGAGCTGACCCACCTGTCTGTTCAGTCAAGTGCTTCAGTGCATTTAACGCCCAATCTTATTATGAGTGTT
>JBBPCZ010088143.1:0-11401 GCA_037974445.1 Brycinus macrolepidotus | reverse complement strand
TATTGGATTAAGGTCCGGGGATTGGGCTGGCCACTCCATAACGTCAACCTTGTAGGTCTGGAACCAAGATGTTGCTCATTTACTGGTATGTTTGGGGTCATTGTCTTGTTGAAACACCCATTTCAAGGGCATTTCCTCTTCGGCATAAGGCAACATGACCTCTACAAGTATTCTGAGGTATTCAAACTTGTCCATGATCCCTGGTATGCGATAATTAGGCCTGACACTGTAGTATGAGAAACATCCCCATATCGTGATGCTTGCGCCACCATGCTTCACTGTCTTCACAGTGTACTGTGGCTTGAATTCAGTGTTTGGGGGTTGTCTGACAAACTGTCTGCGGCCACTAGACCCAAAAAGAACAATCTTGCTTTCATCAGTCCACAAAATGTTGCGCCATTTCTCTTTATGCCAGTCAATTTGCTCTTTGGCAAATTATAACCTCTTCAGCACATGTCTTTTTTTCCAACAATGGGACTTTGCGGGGGCTTCTTGCCGATAGCTTGGCTTCGCATAGGCGTCTTCTAATTGTAACAGTACTCACAGGTAACTTTAGACCTTCTTTGATCTTCCTGGAGCTGATCATTGACTAAGTCTTTGCCATTTTGGCTATTCTTCGATCCATTCAAATGATAGTTTTTCGTTTTCTTCCATGTCTTTCAGGTTTTGGTTGCCATTTTAAAGCATTTGCGATTATTTTAGCTCAGCAGCCTATCATTTTCTGCACTTCTTTATATGTTTTCCCCTCTCCAATCAACTTTTTAATCAAGGTACGCTGTTTTTCTGAACAATGTCTGGAACGACCCATTTTACTCAGAATTTCAGAGAGATATGCACTATAACCAGCATGTACAACATTTGCTGCCTTCCTTCCTTAAATAAGGGCCATAATTGGCACCTGTTTTTTCAAAGAACGAATGACCTCACTAACTGAACTCCACACTGCTATAATTTTGAACACACCCCTTTCAATTAATGATTCAATTACACAGAATCAGCAGCATGCATGTCATGACTGTTGGGTCTTTTGGTTTTCTATTACTCTACTACACCTACTAGTAAATTATTTGCCATGTAGAAATATAATTTCTACCAAAAACAGTGATTGATCAGGTTAGTGATGTCGGACTGCTATTATTTTGAACACAACTGTATGTGTAATATTAAAATTTGTTTGATGATCTGAAACATGTAAGTGTGACAAATATGCAAACAAAAAAAAAATCAGGAAGGGGCAAATTCTTTTTTTTACAGCATTGTACATCGACTACATTTAAGATGCTCTCACTTGATGAATAAAGTGTGGAAAAGAGATACTAGAGATCAGTTCAGCTAAACATGCGATTCAGGGGGAAAATGTCTTGAATAAATGTCTGGTATGTTGCTGCTCCTTTAAAATTACGTTCAAAATCACTGAACTTTAGAGTCTTCTATTAAAAGAGAGCTGCCAGATGTGAGCAGGACCCTCTGCTAAATAAGCTGCAAATGTTATTGTAGTTGCACTGAGTCCTACTCATGTCTGGCAGCTCTCTTTTAATATAAGACTCTAACATTCAAAGATTTTGAATGTAATTTTACAGGAATTCTAGAATCTCTTATATCCTTTCCACACTTTATTCATCAAGCGAGAGCATCCTAAATGTAGCTGATATATCTAATATTTCTCATGATTTCTGAACATCAAAAAAAAAAAGCTTTCTTAAAACAAACGAATGAAATCAGACACCGAAAATAGGTGGAATTATTACATTAAATTTATTGACATTTCTCTTACCAAGACTTTTTTTGCAGTTCATGTGGGAAAAAGTGTCATATTTGATTATTAGAACTTGCTTCCGCCACCTCTCCTCTACCATCTGTTTAAGCCAAGGACTGGACGTGCCTCCTGACTCCATGCAGCCCACTTTTCAGCACGTTATTTCTGCTGCTTCCCGGGGGTCCCTCGGAGCTGCCGTCTCCTTGTCTTCTGACAGCCGAAAATGCTCCGTAAACTATCCCTGCCATCCGACACCTCCTCCTTCCTCCAGCTGCCCTGTAACACACATATACACACACACGTGTCACACCATGCGTTGACTGATTGGCACACAGTAAACAAACAGTACTGGGTGGGCTTCAAGCCCACCAAACTGACTTACAGTCACATTATTTTGAACATGACTGTTAAAGTCATGTTAAAAATGATGGGAAATATTTCAGGATAAATTACATTTAAGTCTTTGTGTTTAAGTTCTGTGGAGTCATTCTAAAGAAATACAAAATTTTCACATTTTAAATTTTAATTAAAATGATTGCTTTTTGTGTTGTCTTAACTGGTCTTTTATGCATGCACATTCTATATGGATGTCTGGATGTAGCAGGGGAGAAGCCCAAGCCACAGTGTGAGACAATGAACTGAATCCTGAATTTTGAATCTTGAAATATATACAGCAGGTCCAGGCATTTGGATCTCTTGTTTAAACGTAGAGTGTTTCTCTTTGTTGTAAAATTATAGAGGACATTTCTCTTTTTAAGACAATATCTGAGCATTGTGTCTCTGTAGTTAGATGTTAGATGTTGGTCGGTCTAGGATGAGTGCTGTGAGAGCAAACTATAATGATTCATAAGAAATTTTCTTGGACCCATTAACATTATGCAGCTTTCAGTAAATGGAATTATGTAATGACATTGGGAAGGAAGACCACACCTGTACTCCTCCCCTTCTCCAATAACACACCGTACATAACCACACTTTTCATTACCTGGTTTTGTGTCGTGTGCTCGCAGCACAGTACTTCCCCCACTCCCTGCTTTCTGTTTATTTTTGGTGAGGAGGTTTTGGCTGTCAACCTACAGCAGGACGCCACCCGGAGATCCGAGCCAAAATCTGTTCCACATCCCCTCTTATCCACAGAAGAGGGATCTGGAACATTATATTGTTTCTGTAAATCTGTTTGCTTTCAGATGTGGGCTTGTTTGGTGGTCGCACTGTGAGCTTAGTGTTCTTTAAACTGGAAACACTTCATTGGTTGTTAATTCAGCTGCTCTCTTTGCAACCTACAGTCATTTCATGAAATTAGTCGGGTTATTCGTCACCCTTTTTGAGAAGACAGCTGACTTCATGTCCCTCACACACATAGAAGCCAAGAAGCATCTCCATGAAATGATCTCCATGAATAATGATTGTGTTCAGGTGCTTAAGGCCCATCCATTGCTTAAAGATGTATATAATTGAGCACACAGTCCAGCAGTCTCCACAGACCAACACTGGCGGTTCTACTATAACATGGAGGGATAATGGAGGAGGGATAATGGACTGGGGTGTTTTTTCAGAAGGAGTTTGGGCCCTCCATATTCATTTCAGTGCTTGGAAAGTCCATATTAATGCCCTTCATTTTAGAAAGTGATGTGCAATAGACTCACATAGATGTGATGGTCAGGCATCCACATACTTCGAGTGTAGTGTATTTAGTGTCTTTGGTATGGGCAAAAGTATGTAAAATGAGTTAAATTGCCATTGTTGTCACGCGTGAACACACCATAGCACAGCACAGTACACAGTGTGAACTTCTCTGTATTTAACCCATTCACCCAAATGAAGCAGTGGGCAGCTGACAACGCAGCGCTTGGGGAGCAGTGTGTGGGGACGGTACTTTGTGCAAGGGTACCTCAGTGGTGCCACTGGCAGTACTGGGATTTGAACCCACAACCTTCCAATCACAGGTCCAACTAACCAACCTAACCATCAGGCCAGCAGCTGCCACAAGATGTGTTTGGGAGAAAGAGGAAATAAGATAAGAAGCAAAAGAAAGATATGGAAGATTTGAACTGTTTTTTTCCAGAAATTCCTAATTGGATGTTTTATATAATTACAGAAAACAACTGATATATGTCACATGGGTACTCACTTAAATCTGTAAATAAAGATCAAAAAATGTAAAAAATATAAAGTAGAGAAACGTTGTGGTCAGTAAAACAGAAGAAGTATTCCAGATTCTGAACTATTTCACAGTCACTGTTTAAACTGAAGCAAATCTAAGACACTGACCATGTCAAGGCCTTTGAAAAGAAAGGTCAGTGTGTGTGTGTGAGAGAGTGTCCTCCCTTTCACTAATTTGTGTGCTCACATGTCTCTCAGGTGGATCTCATCTGCTCAGATTTTTAGCCTCCACTGTAAGTAGAGAAATGTAACGTTAGAAGTCCAGCACAAGGACTCGCATGATTCAGGTGGGTAAGAGAATGGTGGAACCAACTGCAAATATTCTTGTAGTTGCACTGAACAGGGTCTCCTTGGTGGCTTGGAGCATTTTACTATTGAACCACCATGAAGGATGACCTCAAACTTAGGTCTTATCCATTTGACTCATTTTGCATCATATTGCCGAAAACCACAGATTTGTCCGTGTGTGGTCTCTATGGAGGTATCTTTTGGATTTCACTGGGCCCTGGTCCATTTCCATGCAGAAACAGAAAGCTTGAAGGTCTAAATGCTAAAACAAGCAAGCTGCCTTGAGGAGGCACTCGCCATATTCTTCAGCATTAAACTAAAATAACAATGGGGGGATGGTTAGTGTAGGTGCTAAATGAAACAAGACTTTGCTTCAGGTTTCTCCAGTTGGAAGGCACTGTGTAAAACAGGTACACTGAGCTGCAAGCAGAACATGCAAAAGCAGTTATGGAAGTATACAGTTCATATAGTATTTATTTCTAACTGAAAATAAAGCACTCTAGTTACTCCGTAAAACAGGTGACATTAAAGGCCTGTGCGTATTATTATATTTGGCCATTTTCATATGGATCGGTTCACCCAGTAATTGGTCGATGGAAGCTTCACAGATCCTTCCCACGCAAGAGTCTGGAACTGGAACGTGTTCCCAGCACGATCCAGCACCTCCACCTCCACCTCCACCTGAAGATTACAAAACCATTGCTAGGCATGGGGAACAAATGTTATGTTTTATGGTTTTGTAAAATATGCCAAGAACTTTTAAACCCTCATCTTGAGACGAAAGGAAATGATCCTCTAATGTCAGGCTTTCGAAAAAATGAGAAAACGGCAGGTCTTTATTTAAAAAATAAAAAAAATTAGTTACTAGGACAAAACCATTAATCAGAAGAACAAGTAGAGTCAAAACCAGAACCAAAAGGCAAGCAAACAAGATGGAGAACTAACAAAAAGTGACAAACTAACCAAAGTTCTCAACCAAGGCAGGAACAGTGGAAACACAGGAATTAAATTACTGTGAGATTTTACTCAAATCCTGTGATTGAGAGGGCGTTTTGCCCCCTTATATCTCTTGATGTTGTGGCACAGGTAACTATGACAATAACCTGCTTCACCTCTTATCCCTAAATTACGTTACTTGAGCCCTGATAGTTGCTGTTGACATAACGATGCCAAAAATATGCCATGGAAGCTGTCATATGCTATCATGAGTTTCCACAAACTTGCTGTTCCATTAACATTTCACTTAGCATTAACATAATCATCCCATAAACATGGCATATTCTGTCCTGAGCTGTCATGACAGATTATGTCCTTTAATATACACAATAGCCGTTACCATTACTCATAACTGTCATGACAGGTACTTCAAAGTTTGATGTCATGACTTTGAATTAGCGTGTGACAGAAACTGTTATGATATCGAACACTGCAGAATCTGTCACAAAAATGACCAGTTGGGGTAACCTGACACTGTTATATTAATGGACATAATCTTTCATGATAGCATGTGGGATGTTTATGGGATGGTTATGTAAATGTTGTGTTAAGTGAAGTGTTACCGCAATAGCAAGTTCATATTTTATTTTTTTATTTTTAAGTTTTATTTTCAATAAAAGTTAATTCCATATGGGCACATTTCATTTATTCTTCCAAGTTATTTATTATTTTTCTGTTGTCAGGTGACTGACCATTTGCAAAATTCTGAAATTCACTTCAGCCTCATAGCACTTTAGTAGCGCAGAGGAAAAATTGGAAGCATGCAAAGGAGTACATTTTTCTTACATTTTACTAAGTGGATTTGTAAGATGTTCAGCAGTGACATGTTTGAGATTTGAGGAATTAATTTAGCCACTGGGTGTCTAAGGAAGCTGCTTTCAGATGAGGTGGCTCAAACGCTAACACAGGAGTTGTTCATTGCGATGCTGAGAAGAAACTGTCCATGAGATCTTTGATCAAACTTTAATGAAACAATACAAATGATTGTGATTGGTATTTATGTTTACACTGAGTGTTTTAATAGCAAATGACAGGTTATGTCCCGACTCAACAACTCCTTCCCGACTCAACAACTCCGTCTTCCCCACTGCCATCAGACTCCTTAACAGCTGACCTACCTCATACTGTAATTTTTGCACATTAAGCTCCTTTTGCACATTCCCTTCATCTACCTCATACTGTAATTTTGTACATTAAGCTCTTTGCACATTTCCTTCAATTTAATTTTGCACAGTTAATATTTCTCTGCATCTGCACATTACACTTATTAGCATCTGACATGAACTAAGACCTTAAATTAGCATCTGACATAAACTAATAAGACATTAAACATTGTGGAATCTGCCACCATTACCAGTTATGGTAACATGTGTTACTGCAACAGTAAGTTCATAAGCAAGCAATATTTTCATTATTAATTAATTAGTGGTTAATTCCATATGGGTGGGTAGGGGTCATTATTAATATTTTTTAGGTAATTTACTGCCAGTGGTTTTCTTAGGTCTGAGGACTTTTGTCTGGACTTATTCTTCATGTGATGGAGGAAGTGGCTCCTAAAGGTGACTGTGACTGACTGAGAGCTGTGGCCTTCATTACTTTGCAAATGGTCAAGCTGAAATGAGAAGTCCTGAAAATGAGACCTTGAGATGGATTATGAGTATTAAAGTGTTCTGAGGACATCTAACTCCACCTCATAGTCAAGACCACCATAGGTATCTCAAGGTCCATGCTTTTACACATCAGTATTGTATCTGCAGTGTTAGCACAGGTCCTGAGCATAGTGTGTGATGTGTTCACTATCTTCGCACATCATCAGCACACAACTGTGAGTGTTTTGGCCCTGGTTTGTGTTATTGCTGTTCCAGATTTGAGTCAGTTTAAAGTAAATGAAGTAAAAAAAAAAAGTGGGAATGGAAGCAGAGATAGAAATTCCCTGGCCCTGTAAGTCACCTCACCTTTTTACCATTTTAGAGACTAGACACTACTTCATCTGGCACATTGTCCCGACTCAGATGTTATTTCCTATCGGCAGAATTTTTGGTCCTTGGTGTGACTGTTCAGAGTCAGTACATGTTCATGTGCCTAATAACTAAGGCAGGCAGGTGGTGGCACTTGCCACTGCTTGTTAGGGTGGCACCCTGTCAGGTCACGCAGAACAGCCACATTAAAGTGGTCCAGGCAGGGGCTTAGGTGGTCCTGTGCTACCACACGAGTGGACGGGGGTGTGGCGGGTGCTGTCTGTCATCTTGTACAGCCCTTGCCAACATCCACAGCCCAGCAGACACCCTGACACAGATTAAAGAGGACTATGCAAACACGCTGAGTGCCACATTATTCATTTTGTGTCCACTCTCAAATACACTGTGTAAATCTTGTCCTACGCTGAAGGACTGTTTGGTTGTCTTGAAAATTGCCTTCAAATGAACAGAGTGAGGCGAAGGTGTCCAAACTGGTCCGTCAGAGCCTGAAGAATCTGTTTTCACTTTCAAAGAGGCTTCGAAACAACACCATGGTACTTCTGAAGTCATGCCCTAACTCACACGGTTTATTAGCATCATTATTTGTGCTGCAAACTTTGTTGATACCATGCGTTCATCCCAGCGATTCTGGGCAGGCAAGTTTACAGAAAGCTATTGTGCCAAACGAAAAACCCCTAAAACTCAAATATGTGTATCATATCAAAAGGATTATGCTATGGTACCACTTATTTTACTTAAGGGCAGCATTCATAAGGCCACTTTCATGACCACTGACATAAGCATTTATAATGGCTTCCAGTTGTCTTAAAGGCTGGACACTGAAAACCTATGCAGTTCAATTTCAGATTGGTTTTCATGGTTCTGAGGGCCTACCTGATAGTTACTTTGTAATCTGCTATAATAAAAGAGGACACAGGCACCCGGTACAGGCTCTGATTGCTGGTATATTAGTGGAGGACAGACAAATGGACAGTAGAGTTCCAGCATCCACTTTCTCCTCACACTTCCCACCCCCTGCCCCTCCCTCCCCTAATGACATCGGCAGCTGTTGGCCAATGACAGCGCAACCTTGGGGTCCCACTGCGGCCCACAGCTGTGAGAGGCTGCCGTGCCTGAGGGCGGAGGGCGCGCAGCCTCCATATGGAAGACATAGACTATAAAACTTCATTTTTCATCTCTTCTTGGCGGTTACAGCCCTGATGTAGTGCTGATTTCCTAATGGGGCCCTTGTCGGTCGGCCTGTAGTTTATACGCCATGTGCTGCACTCTCTTGGATCCTCATCAAGCTCCCACCCCTCACGAGTGAATGATGGCACGTCTGAGCACACGTTGGCGAGGGTTTTTCAGAAGAGATTAAGCAACTTCTGTAGCCTGTGAGCACAGCTAATAGTGAGGAATACTGCATCTAATAGGGGTGTAACAGTACCAAATACTCGTGACATGCAATGTAGTTTATTGTGCCACATCATCAAATATTTTCAATAAGGAATGTCACCCTTCATTTTGCTTTTTATTTGTTGGTTAAAGTCCAGTTGCAAGAACAAAGCTGCAGCTGGTGAAAGCATGATTAACAGTGGTCATTTTCTTGGTTTCAGCTGCAACATGAGGCTTTTTTATTTATTTGTCACAGAAATACATCTATCAGTATGTCTGATATCACTAACTTGTTGGCAACACTTTATTTGGAGGCTACCTAAAAGGGGACTTCATAAAACATGCATAAACATTGAATGGCATTTTTTAAAGCAATAAAATTTGTTGCTAACACTTTACTTGAAGGCTACCTACATAAGTACTTTATAACACATGCATAAACCTTTTTAAAGCAATAAGTGAACATTTTATGCAAGATGACCTACAATGAATAATAATAATAATAGTAAGTACATATAATTATAATTAAACGCCACAGTGTTGACATAAATAAGTTATCTTAAACTTAAGTGACAAACATTTGTTTCATTTATAACACTGCTATGAAGCATGATTTCCAGGTTATAGTACAAAAGTACAGTTTCTTTTAAGAAAACCTGTGTGACTGCAGGCCTGAACCTATTCATCAAACAAAAACTGTAATAACTATAATAAATAGTAATTGTTAATTATGTTTGATAATTAACAATATACTTAAATGATAAAAATTCATGTTGTGCTTAAGTTGAAATGTGGTTGGGGAACTTCTACTTTTATTCAGTAAATTTGCACCCAGGACACCTGCAGGTTTATGTAGGTCTATTTATGTGGAAAACTATGAATGAAAATTACTTAGGTTTGAGGACATTAAAATGTTCTGTTGAACTGATATATGGAGTACCAGTTTCAATGCGGTTTGATGCTTCATAACCATCTTATAATTGGCACAAATGTCCTTTAGCTTAGTTAAATGCCCTTATGTCAGTCCAGTGTAATATACCTCAGTCGGTCCTCTGATTACTGGCATAAACTGTTAATAAAGTATAGGTTTTTAAACATGTAATTCATTTCTTATGCATGCGCTATAAAGTCTCTATGTAGACAACCTTTAAAATGAAGTGTTAAAAATGTTCAGTTCGCAGCACATTGTCCCTTGTATTTGAAAAAAACAATATTTGTTGTATCACATATCATGTATTATAACACCACTAGGTCCGGAGTGAGCACGCACACGTACAAGCAGCAGTTCCTGGTACTCATTTATAAGCTTTAATGAATGATATTGTGTACAGTGAATAAGAGTGAATGAATAACTGACTTTTGCATAGAGAGGGTCATTGGCTAGTGTTTAATATGACAAACTGGCTTCTAGTTTCAGAATGCAAGCAGTGATGTACAGTTAGGACGCTATTGTCTGAAGTACGGATTAGCGATTTCCTGCTAAACAGCCCAGAAATTCTGTGTGGCTGGCAGCGTTGCCTTCACTCTCTCTCAGCCCCCCAGCACCCCCCTGAAATGAAACATGTATATTTTCCTTAGCGCAGACAAAGGCAATAACTCACACGAACGAAAAAAAAAGACTCCAATGATCCAAGCGCCCTTCTTTTTGTCAGTGGATTGTGGTTCCTTAATAAACCTCACGAAACATCTGAGATGGCCTCATTTTAAAATAAGCATGGAGAGAGCTCCGGGCAGCGGCGCTCACCCGCAGGCCTTCCCGACTTCATATGAAGGATTTATAAAGTGTTTATACAAACGCTGCGCCGACCATCATGGCCCAAACGAGCAGCGACTCTCGAGTTTCATACCGCGTGGCTTGTTGAGGGAGAAGCCGATAACAGCTCGAGTAGCTGCAATTACATTTTATTAATGATCCAAGAACCCTCGGAGGAGCGCTTTCCCGAGCGCACCTATGCAGCGCTGCCAAAAGGGATGCTGACCGGCTTGTGACCATCTCGCTCCCGACTCCGGAAAGGAAGGAAAGGAACACATCAGTTTATTTGCTGCCATGGTAACCTCGCTGAGAAAGCACGAGTGTTTTATGAGACTCAATATAAAGTCAGTTCTCCATGAAGTGCATAACCTCACCCTCGGGTGGGTTTGTGTAGGGCCCCTGTTACCTGTGATTGCTTGGCTCCATAACAAGCGGTAGTTGTAATCCTTCATCCAAGGGAGGAGCTGGAGGCTTTAAAAAGCATGTAAATATCAGCTTCCTCATCGGCCAAAACTAGCACAATGCCGGCCTACACATCCCCGTGCTAGGGAAGGAGATCAGTAGTCTTAAATAACGGAAAAGAGGGCAATGACGTCAGCACGGAGCACAGGGACTCTCACTGTTTTAGTCTTGAGGGCCTTTAAAAAAAGTTGGTTTAGTCTCCGTTAGTTGCAATGATTGGGAAAAGCAGAGTGTAAGGGTCTGGGGCTATCCAGGCTTTTTCAGGGATTGTGGACACATTTGTAGCATCTTGCTCAGAAATTTTAACTGCTGTTGGGCCTTGTGGTTCCCATTGCTTCCAATGAGATTCCACTCGTTAACAGAAAGTCTTTCCTATACAACCAATCAAAGCATGCATCCGTCAAAGATGCCACCCGATAGCTAGGAACAATAACTTTCACTAGGGTGTGAACTTTGCTAGTTTGGTATGTTTCTCAGATGTACAATGGATTTTAAAGAGTGTGAGTTTGAAGTTTTAGCGGTATGCCAGACAACATGAGTCAGCATGAGATGTGGTGGTGGTGGTGGTCTAGTGGGTAGGATACCTACCTCTGGACCAAGAGATCATGGGTTCAAATCCTACCTTCAGCA
>JBBPCZ010088122.1:0-10236 GCA_037974445.1 Brycinus macrolepidotus | reverse complement strand
AGTGTAATACAAAAGCTACACAACACAGTGTAATACAAAAGCTACACAACACAGTGTAATACAAAAGCTACACAACACAGTGTAATACAAAAGCTACACAACAATGTAATATAAAGTACACTATACAAATAATACAAAAGTATATGTGTGTATGTACATGTAAATAAATGTGGATTTGAAGTTACTGTGCATTTGTATATGAGGGGGGTGCTGCAGTAATACTTAAGGCGAGAAACTACAAATTAAATGAGTATAATAATTTTTGTCTTTATGAAGGTACGGGTTTGTAGAGTTTGATGATCCCCGTGATGCAGATGATGCAGTTTATGATCTGAATGGGAAAGATCTGTGTGGAGAGAGGGTGATTGTGGAGCACACCAAAGGACCGCGACGTGATGGAGGATATAACTCTGGAAGAAGTAAAATATTTGCAATATGATCAAGTATTTATTAGTGGGACACTAAACACTAAATAAGTTAGATTAGCTGTGCATTCATGTAGGCATCTCAGACAGAACTTGGTAGTTGGTTGCTCAAGTGCCATCCTCACTCATAAACTAAATTTATAAGTAGAAGCACTTGAAATTCACCAGTGTTCAGTAGGGTGCTTGTGTTAAGACATGTTAAAATGTCTTATTGGGTCTTACAAAATTAAGTGATACTGCAAAAAGCAATGTGAGCCACTCAGATCTGTCTGTTATTTATCAGTTCAATATTCAGACTTGCCCGGCAGGATATGGAAACGATTGGGTTGCACGCTTTCATTATTTCATTCTTTTCATGTAGTTTTTCCACCTTTCTAGGTTTTTTATTTTGGCACAAACTCCATGTCATCCATGTCATTGCCCATCATGATCTGTTATTCAAACCAAATTGGCATATTAGTGGTAATTATTTGCATTATTTAAAAATCTAGTAAAAAGTTTTTCACCAGTTTTTCAATTTCAAACTTTGCCTCAAGTACTGAACTGATACATATTACACAGATCCACCAGGTACACACTGTCTGAGAAGCCTTATTGTCCTGAGAGTTGATTGGTGCACACTTCAGCAGTAGTGACTGAGTATTCTTAAGCACATCAGATTAGATAGGAAACTCTGAAATCACTGGTTACAATTCAGCCTTATGTTAGAAAAATCAGGGTTCATAGGAATTGCTGTACTCTGAATAACTGTTAGCTAATTTTTGTTTTATTTGTTGTCTGTTGAGATGATTTGAAATTTATAATGAATGTTACACTAACCCTAGAGATTTAACAAAGAACCTCAATTTTTTAATTGAAAGAGACTGCCTTCCCTTATTGGTGGCCATGGTGTCCCCCCCTTCCCAAGCGTGTGCCTCTTTGACCATTCTGGGCCCCTGGGCAGACCAATAAATGGAACCAATGTGAATGAAGACCGCTTTTCCCATTAGGCCAGGTGGTGAGGATGCCATGGGGTTAGGAAAAGATGTGGGTTGAGCTCTTGTAGGTTCCTGGTTTATTTTGGTTTTTGTTTTTCCTCCTTTTTACTTTTTTGTTAATTGAACATCTCAGAATTTGATGTTTATTCAAATACTTGAGTCAGTGTTAAGTCATCTTCAAATTCAGTTAATGTAATTAAGAATGCACTGATGAAATAGATACATTTTGTGATTTTTTTTGGGGGGGAGTAAATATACATTATTAAAATACAATTTACTGATTTTTTTTTTTGCTATTGTTTAGTACTTAAAAGTGTTTTAAGTGATTTAAACATTATAGTCTATATAGTTAGCTCTAATCTGTAGAAAAGCATTGTGACTGTTTTGACTTATCTGTTCCAGCCTTTCTTGCCAACTTTAATCTATGTGCATGTTGTCCTTATCACCTTGAAGGCAGCTGGTATGGGCGTGGGGGAAGGGACAGGTATGGTCCACCAACACGTACTGATTACAGACTGATTGTGGAGAATCTCTCTAGCCGCTGCAGCTGGCAGGACCTGAAGGTAATAGTCATTTTCATTAGAGGTGCAACAGTTCACCCCATTTAGAGTTTGATTTGGTCCTTGTTTTGGGGCTCATATCTTCGGTTCAGATCTCTGTAGTCTTTATTTATTCATATTGGGGGGGGGGAGTTTTTTTTCCTTTTAAACCTGTGGATCTCAGTCTGGTCTTCAGATTGTCCACATCTCTTCTCTGTCCTGCATCTTTGTTCTGTCTAGACCATCTGGGGAGGACCAATTGAGGACCACTGTTGTAAACATAAGAGGTGCAAAATACAATCAACCAAGCTTTAAAATTCAAATTTATTATAACAGTGCTGATCATGGGATGTTGTTTGACTGCTGTGTGGCTCGACAACTAAAGTCTACTGTTAATGAATGAATCTTACAAATATCTCTACTTGTTATATGCAGTAGCATTAATATATCACTTGTTCCTAAGTCACCAAACTTATGCTAGATGAAAATACATAATTCATCGGTAGAGAGGGTTGCCACTGAGGACAGATTATTTACACTTCAGCTCCCAGAACTCTTCACTTTTCTGAACAGTGAAACAGAGGCTGACCAGAGCCACCTAAACAGCCTGTCACAGGAATGAAGGAGAGCCACTTACCGCAGTGGTGGGTCTGCTGGAAGAAACAAGTCAGCCATCTTAATTGATTTAGAATGATCTTCCATCGCTCTATGTTGTAATATATGCAGTTATGGTACACGTTGCCATTCTTTTTCATCCTGGGTGAGGATGTCCAAAGTGAGGAAATAGTTGATGACAAAGGTAACTGGAGAACAAAGCCACACTTGAACAAGATTTTGAGCAGCTTTTTGGGCCATACTACCAAAGTAGGAGGAAAGATTTATTACTACTGCATATTCTTCACCATGGAGAGCCCACTGTAGTGGTGGGCCCACCACTAGGACAGATTTTCCAAGCTAAGCAAAACCTTCTTGCTTGTCTCAGCCACCAGTACCCCAAGCAATAGAAGTTTTTCTCTGGATGAGAATACAATCACACAACAGTGATCTTCCCCACAAACAAAAACTGACTGAGCAGGAGTAGGCTTAAAGTCTGGTCTAGGCTTAGACAGCGAGGTCTAGGCTTAAAGTCTGGATGTAGCATGAATAGCATGAGTTACTCCAACATTTCAGTCTTATTTCTTTCACGTGTAAATGGAAGATGGAGCATGCAAGTGTTATTGTTGCATAAACCGGTTGTTTCTGAGTTGTTGTTCTTTCTGCTTGTTTCTGTTCCATATAAAATATATCTATGTCTGTTGTCAGAATATGTGTTTTTGCAAGTTCAGATTAAAGAAGCATTCCCGTCTTCTGTGGTTTTATTAATAATGCCTTGAGATTAGTTACCTCATGACTAGTTGATGTCCAACCGCTAGTATCTATATTACTTTGTCTATGTTTTCCTCTTCATTCTGCTACAAAATTTCCAAATGCTTATGAAAGTCTTCTTGTTTTGTGTCTCTCCCTCAGGACTATATGCGGCAGGCTGGTGAGGTGACATATGCAGACACTAATAAGGGGCGCAGAAATGAGGGGGTGATTGAGTTTAGGTTGTACTCAGACATGAAGAGGGCACTGGAGAAACTGGACGGCACTGAGGTGAATGGCAGAAAGATCCGTTTGATTGAGGACCGCCCTGGTGCCAGACGCAGGCGCTCATATTCGCGCAGCTGCAGCCGTTCCAGGTAGAGATCTTCCGGCAGATACCTGATGTTGAAGTATAGATGAAGGTCTCTAGACTGATGCAGTTTGGTATGGATGTTTTTGAAAACATTTCACCTGGAACACGTGGAAAATGTGATATTCTCTATAGTTAAACATTGCTGTTAATAACTGATATCAGTGATCCCGGTTCTTAAAATCCCATAATCTCCAGAATTTCTAGCAGTTTGGTTGGGTTCTCTTAATTGGTTTTATTACATCTATTTTTTCATTGATTTAAAAAGCTTTGTTTGTGCTGTAGTTAACATGTTTCCTACAATTTTCAAATGTTACTTTAACCATTTTGGTGTTTTTTTTAAACTGTACCAGTTTTGCCTATGTGTGGTAGATAGCTGTAAAGTAGATATATGGTGATTCTAAACTATATGGCTGCACACACAGGCAGACTTTCTTCAGGTTTCTAGTGAACAGTGCATACGACCTACACTACCTAAAGGTTTTGAATCAACCGTTTTTTGCTGGTCGCGATCAGTGTCGCTGTGTGAAGAGAAATGAAATATCAAGATAAAGGGGAAGTCATGGTCACTATGCAGATCCTATCACCTAGGAAAGTCTGCCTCACATTTTTACCTTTTGTTTTGCAATGAGAACCACACCAAGGCACTGTTCAAACGCATTTGTTTAACGCGGACTTGATTTGTACTGTTTCTTAACGAACAGAAACTAGCAGAAAAATTAGGCTATATTACTACATCAAACAAAGTAAAACCGTCTTACTTAAAATGTTAAAAGCTTCAGCTCTCCATGATTTGTTTGCCATTCAGACTGCAGGAAGTCTGACTTGCTCAAATTGGAGAAATAGGATTTGAGTTGCTTGTCTGAACAAGGCCTTCAGAATCTGTCGTTTTTCTGTGTTTTGCAAAGACAAATTGAAGTAGTCGTATTCTACTTGCTTCTTTGATGTATTTTGGGGTTAAAGTCCTGAAAAAAGATTTCCTAAAGAGTGGGAATCCTGTCATTGTTGTAGATTTTTTTTTTTATTGTTGTATGTGTTAACTGTTAACTTAATAATCAAGCAATAAATAGATATGAACATAGTTAGGGGAAAACCTACAGACAGTATGTGAGGATGATTCAAAATGTCATAACAGCTTGGATACAACCCTGATAATGAATTTACATGTGTGTGTCAGATCTCGTTCTAGGAATAAGAAGTCCCACAAGAGCCGCAGCCGTAGTCCCAGCAGCAGCCGCTCCTACTCCAGGTTGAGTGAACACCTCCATTTATTAACATGTAGCTTTTAAGATGGGTAATTTTACTCTCCACCTTTGTTGGTTTCACGTCGGAAGCGTGCGAATGATTACAGATATGGAATGATCTGGCTCCCGAGTGGCATAACTGTCTAAATGTTGGCCCTGTCATCAGGATATTGTGAGTTATATCCCGGTGGTGCTACTGCTATCCGTGGCCAGGAGTCTAAGAGGAATCTAGTTTCTTGGGTGTGGTGGGCAATTGTGGGTATTTGTTACATTGGAATAAAATAATAATAAAAAAAAAAAAAAAACACCCACACTGGCCCCATCACTCAGACAGCTAGTGCGGGCATTTGTTAGCTGAAATAACAAATACCCACAATTGTCCACCACACCCAAGAAACAAATTGGCAGTTAGTTCAAATGGTCCACCACCTAAATAACGTTTGGTCAGTGTGGTTTTATGGTGGTTCCTTTAAGTTAATAGAGAAGGTAGAGGGTTACTTTGTCACGACGTTCACACTTCCATTTGTGTGTACAGGTGTGTGTGCGCGTTCGTGTTCTTTTAGGCAGATGTCCAAGTGTGTCTCATTTCTCAGATTGCAAAAGCAGACTAAATACGCCCTCTCCTAAAGAGCACATTGTAGTGAGATCAGTCCAAGTGTGAATCCCACAGTTGAGTGCTTTTGTGTCATTCTAATGCACTGTTTTGAAAGTATCGGAGGAGTAAGCTAACATCACAAGAATGTTGGCAACAAGAATGCTGGCCACAATGATAGATGATCAGTTTTCATGTCACGTTCGTGTGCTTTTAAAGGAACAGTGCATTAGTGTGCTCTTAAAGAAATTAACACTAGAAATCAATGGCCACCTGAATCTCCCACATGCAACGTCTCTCAGTCCGCTCAACCCGCATCCAGCTATGAAGAAAACTTCACTCCCGAGGCAGTTAATGAAAACTGGGAGATGAAGTGTGTATTCATGCTTATAGCTCACATTGTCATACTGTGTTGTAAAACTGCAGTCTGGGTGGTCCTCAATGTTCAGCTGGATATGGTTCCTGCTTATTGAGAGGTTTTGGGGATGTATTTATAGAAATTATTTGAAGGAGTATTAGGTTTGTTAACAATGTTAGCCTTGCAGCACTAGTTCTAAACTAAAGAACTAAAGAAGTCAAATTTGGACCCCAAACATTTCTTGATTGATCAACTTCATCTGAAGTATGTAGGACAATTGTGTGTTTTGTTTGGGGTTTTTTTTTTTTCTTTCAACTGTGATGTTCCTTTAGATTTCTTTAAGTAGTGTATTTTGTACAGAGTATTTTTCCGAGTATTTCTGCAGTTTTTGACTGCCTTTGTGTCTGTGTGACTCTGCAGTTGTAACATGAGTAGTTTCCTCCAGGATCAAAGAGAGTTGATTCTGATTCTGCATTATGCAGGAACAGATAGACCACAGTCAGTTCTGTATAAATACAAAGTGCATCTATGGTAGGAAACTACTCAGTGAATGTAGGAACGAGGTAGGAGTACCTAGTAATCTGGCAACTCTCTGCATGAAAAAGTCTTGATCATATTTTTTTTTTTACTGAACTCTTTTGGCCTCAGGCCTGCAGCCTCCCGGTCCCGGAGCAGATCTGTAAGCAAGAAGAATGAGAGTAAGAAAAAGAGAGAGGAAGAGGAGCGCAGCAATGACGATCACACTATCCGAGAGACACAAGGAGGCCGTGACGAAGCCAGGAGTGGCAGCTTCAAGAGCAAAAAGAGCAAACAGGAGAGTAAGAGAAGCCGCAGGGAGTCCTGCTCTCGATCGAGGTCCCGTTCTAGGTCTCGCTCCAAAATAGGGAGCAACAGAGATGGCCCAAAAAAGTCTATCTCCAAGAGTCAGGAAGCCTTGAAGAGGGGTGATGATGGAACAGCAGAAAGGACCTTGCATTCCAGATCCCGTTCCCGTTCCCGTTCCCGTTCCCGTTCCAGATCCCGGTCTCCCTCTGCCTCCAAAGCCTGGGGCAAATCCAAATCCCGCTCCAAGTCCCAGTCCCGCACTCCAGCTAAAGGCGGCAGCCGCTCTGCCTCAGCAGCACACTCTGAGTCCCGCTCCAGATCTCGCTCCCGCTCCCGCTCCAGATCTAGATCTCGCTCTCGATCATGATCCTGAGTGCTACCACTTGTAACTTACCTGACCTCTTTTATCTGTTCCTTTGTATTTTTATAAATACCGCAGTTGTAGATAGATAAGAACCCTTGTGCCATGTGTTTGCTTCGTTTGCTTTACTGGTTTCTTAACTAATGGTATTATTGTCACCGTTATACTTTTTTTTTTTTTTTTTTTTTTTTTTTGAGTAGCTCTTTCTCTCAACAAGTTTCTGTAGAATATAGTAATCTCTCGCTCGCTCTCAAGAGGAGTCAAACCATGGAGACATACTAGACTATTGTGTCCTAATCTTTGTATTACTCACAAAACAAATGTTTTTTTTTGTTTTTTTTTTCCCCCCCTCCTCTCCTAGGATGTAGTGGAGTTTATTCTACTTCATTATGTCTGTCATTTTGTGTGGTGTCCTGCTTTTAACTGAAATAAAAAAGGCTTGCCTGCTACGTATGCTTGGTCATTTCACTTGGTTAATGTTGTAATTGCAGCTGTGGTATTAGATTCAGAGTGTCAAAGAGGTCAATTACAAAGTAATTTTTCAGGTATTCTGCAGTTGCAGTACAATTCCACTAGGTGGCGCAAAATCAAGTAAAATTAAAACCAGTTAAAACAGATGAATTTGGTTACGTATGTCCTCCTTCTTTTGCTAGTTTAATCTGTTACTTATTCAGTTTCTACTGTTTTTGGCTTATTTCCCAGGTGCTTGCTATCTATTACTGGTGGTACTGGTCTCAATTCCTCTTTAGTCTAATGCAGGGGGTGAAAAATTGTGCTCCCTCCTGCAGGGTTCAACTCCAGCCCAGCTCTACCACACCAGATCCAGGTCCTGAAGGCTTTCAGGAGCATCTGAATATTAAGAGCCATGAGTATTGGACCAAAACTCTCCATCCTAATGAATGTCCAGGACCAGGATTTGGCCAGTCCTGGTTCAATGCTTCCAAAAGAAAAACGCAATTGTTGCGTGATGTGGAACCAAGAGCCAACTCATATTTTATCTAAGCAAAAAAAAAAACTTATTTCATACATTTTCAGTTTCTGCTCTACAGAATAAAACTGCTGACCCAGATACTGTCCAGTACTGTGCAATCCTTCGTGCATTTCATGCAGTTGCAGCGTTGCCCACATAATTGCACAGTCTGAGGGTGAGAGAGACTAGGAGGAAAGGGAGGCGCTATAATATTGTCAGAGGAAAGGGAGAGTTGTCTTTCTCCACTACATCGGGCGTTTTTGCATGCACTTTTGCGTAACTGGCAACGAGGATTTTATTGATTGCTGATAAAAAATGGTTTGTTTTTAAGTTTTAAACTCTTTCCTTCCATGCTCGACGACTGTATGAGGTGCAGCTCCAGGACGTCTCTCTCTCTGTCTCGTTTCTGGATTCACTGACATCTGCAAAAAAAAAAAAAACTTCCAAAATGCTGCTGAGAGGTTGAGAGGCTTTCCAGAGGCGCGACAGGCTCTGAAACGAGAGGGACACACAGTGAGTACATGTGGAGACAGTGGGCACGGCGGAACTTTGCAGGATTAAACCATGGAAATCAGAGGGTGAGCGTGGGCTTGGGAATGTTCTCGTGAAACTGGACCTGGAAAACCATTAAGACGATTTTTTTAATGAGGCTTTGTTACGCTACTTTATCCAGATTTGACCTTACATAAGGTCAGTAGAGCTCATGATCGTGGATTAGCCTGTTGTCCAAAATTTCAGCTTCAGATTCAGCTTCTATCGCTTCAGTTTTAGCCCTGATTGAACCTCTGCAGTTTGTTTCCATCATCATAAATTCGCTTCTCCGCGAGGGATCAAAGATCAAACTGTCTTTTCCAAATGTCACCCTATCCTGACTTTTAAATGCACGTTTATACGCACAAAAAATGCACGTTTGAGCAAATTGCAACTTTCTACCGCCGATAATAAATTCCCCACGGAGATTAAATGTCAGTTCTCATCGTGTGTGGATTGATAGGGAAGCACTAAAACCGGTATATCAGCAGTTCTTTCGAGATTTGAGCCTGATTCCGAGTGCGCAACACGGTGAGGGAACAGGAGACTCGGCTGAAAACCACCAACACAGGCTCAACTGGATCACATCTCAACAGTCTGATTAATGATCCGGTTTAGACACGGAGGCGAAACACAGATCATCGTCACCGAGCCAGCTGCAGCCTAAACGATCTGACAAGTAGTCTCGGAACCACCGTGGGACAAGAGTCTGGACCATCTCTCTGAACCAGGAGGAGACCTGCCCCCACGCTGCTCTCGGATATTCAACAGAATCCGTGCCCACATCCAGAACATCTCGGAACCAGGAGAGGCTCGTCTCTCTGGCTCAGGTATCAGAAATGATTTGAGATAGGAACTGATCTGTGACCATGCATTAGGAATTAGACTGAATGCTCCCTATTTAATTTCACTTTTTGAAGTCAAGCTGCAGTTATTAAACAGAAAATTGAGGATGGATCAGTCTAGTACTTTGCTTACCAATGTAATGGTTCATTTTCCCTATAGGAAGAATTTCAGGGCTGATTTAGCAGGTTTTGCAGTGGCTATATATATATGTATGTGTGTGTGTGTGTGTGTGTGTGTGTGTATATATAGATATAGATAGATAGATAGATAGATATTCAGAAAACCTTCCTTTTACCTGCAAGGTCGCTTCAGCAGATAACTAGATCCTGAAATGCAGATAAGTACATCCAATCTAGTCTCAGCTGTTTACCTACACTTGGCCCTTTTGACTGCTTCATCTGATAAAAAGAACTCTATCAGGAACTCAGAGCATGTCCCCTGACTTTAAATAAACCAGACTCAGTCTGTTGCCCCCCCACCCCCACCCCCACTTCTCAGAGTCACAAAGATGACTGAAGTACTTTTTGTTATTTCGAGATTATTTCTTGTGTTCTATTGTTGGTGCTGTTTTGGTCAGGAGTACCGTAACAGGTCAGTCGTTTTTGACAAGCCCTACAGAGCCTGCAAGGCATTTTTGCAACACAAACATTATGTTCTTCTCTGGGCCACATGTTTCTCTTCCAAGGTCAAATCAGTTAAAATGGTCATATTCTAGTTCATTTAGTTTTAGAAGAGACTGTTTTCATAGAAAAGTAGTTTGTTCCGTCATCAAGGTAACAAAATGAGATGGTGTGTGTGTGATACACACACACACACACACACACACACACACAGATGTGTGTGTGTATGTATAT
>JBBPCZ010088101.1:0-11402 GCA_037974445.1 Brycinus macrolepidotus | reverse complement strand
TTAAAGGATCTGCTGCTAATGTGCCAGATACCACAGCACACTTTCAGGGGTCTTGTGGAGCCAATGCTTTTACGGGTCAGAGCTATTTAGGATGCATGAAGGGTATTGTTTGAATGTTCATAGGAATAGCTTTGGGCCTGAATTAAAATGTATTGAATATCTACGAGGTTGAGTGTGTATTTGTATTTGTTCAGCATGGATTTGGATTTGGATTTGCTGAAGAGACTCTCTCTTCAGCAAAGATTTTGTCAGGAAGAGCAGGAACAAATGGGCTCACAAGCCCAAGTTTTCACTGACTTTTTGTGAGAATTGCAATGAGTGTTGAAATGAAAATGTGTTCGCTTAGATTCTTTCCATTTACAAAATGCCATTTTTGGTTTATTGGTTTTGGATTCCATTTCTAATTTCATGTTCCCCGGTAAACTGCTGTTTTTTCTTGTTTAAGAGGTAATGCATGAGATCATAATGCTATATAGAGCTGTTTGAACGTTTTCCATTTATAAAGGATAAGGCCTGTTCTGCACATTTCTCTGTAAATACTGAAATAAGCAGCATTTTTTCCTCTTTTCTCATACACACAAGGTAGGTTTTTGCCTACCTTTTGACAAACAAAAACATTTGGGTGACGTTCATGAACTCTTACCAACAGTTTCTGTTTCCATGTTCTACACCAACAAACTTTTAAGACATCTTAAAACATTGTTCATAAAAATCCTTTGGGTTTTATTTTTCATTTTTGGTTTATTTGTTGCTTACATTGTTTGCTCACAAATTCCTCATATATGAGAAGTTGCTTGACTGATAAACCAATTCTGATTGTGGTTTTCAGATTCAGCAGAGCGTACCAGCAGCTGCAGTACCTGAAGACAAGCACCAGCCTCCAGAGAGCCTGCCGCTCAGTAAGAGTTCCCCAGAGTCACTCACCAAGGTTAGTCCCATTTTTATATGTTCTATTCCTACTGTGGTACAGGGCTCAAATACAGAGGGTCAGATTAGAGCGTCAATCATGTTGTAATAGGGGTCCATCGTTGCTGATAGTGTCCCATGTTCAGCTTAACAGTAGTGACAGGTGATTACATTCTCTTGTTACATTTTGCATCAGTTTTTCTGCACACTCCCTATCTGATCAGTTAATAGTCTTACTAAACATTAGTATATCAGTATTAGTAAGAGTCGATGTGTGTGTGTATGTGTGTGTGCTGCAAGACATGTTTTACACAAAGTCTATTTCTTTGAGCTATTCTTTGATTTTTCCCAAACAATGTGTTCTCCGCCCCAGATCTGAACGTCTGTGCATAAATAGCTCAAGCTCTAATTTCAAGTAGCACCTCGTTCCCCTGCCAGCAGACCATTGTCGTCCCCATCCATCCAGAAAGGGTCTTTAAATCAGCACAGTGTCCTACATGGGACTCTGACCCAGTTGTGACTGTGTAAGAGGCATTATTTGGACTTTCTGCCTTACTTTAACCCCTTAAAATCTTTTCCCTGATCCAGGAGCAGTCTGCTGAGGCTGGTCCAGTGAGCCCAGAGCTTCCAGAGCCAACAGAGAAGAACCTGCTGGAGGGCGAGTCTGCTTCTAAGGTGAAAAATGTTTACAAATGGCTGATTATTCATGCTGTGTCTTGAGAGAGGGTGAATGTAAAATATATTAAAATTATCATCTATTCCAGTGGTTGGCAATTTGACAATATTTTATCAATATCAGTCAGTTATGGATTTACTTTTTGAAGTATATCGTTGGTAACACCTGCACACGTCATAGAAATGTGGAGCTATAGTATTCTAATTACATTGCTGTATTTATGTCTACAGATCTCACTTGTTGCTTGTTATATGACTCAGTGTGGTCCAGGTCAACTAACCATGTTCAGTCCGTTTACTGATATTACAGTGAAGGACTAAATAATTATATCTGCAGTTTTCCTATTCATATAATAGTCCAAATCATTCTGAGATGAACCACAATTTGCTTTAAATAACCCTGTGCAGAAATTAACCCTGTACTTTTCAAAAATGCCTGGTTCATGCTGGCTGTAAGGTGTTCTCAGTCAGGAACTGATTCATGACAGTTGTTTGGAGTTGTAACAGTGAAGGACACATTTACGTTTACATTACATTTACGGCCTTTATCACAGCACAGCACAGCACAATCCCTCCAACTGTGCCATTTGTCTCAGTCAAACCAGAAACATTGTTACCTGCTTTTAGTGACCAAAGGCACTGCAGTTACGGAATGCCTCAATCTTACTGTATTTTACCTTTACCAGCTGTTTGATTTTCCTCCTTTTCTTTCTTTAATAGCTTATCTTTGCAGATATTTCATTAAAATAAGTATTTATTTAATTGCACTTGTAATATTTTAAAACCGTTTGTCTTTTTTCCTAGTGCGCTTGTTTACAAACCTCTGAAAATGAATGTTGTGATACATGATGTATAATGATTATTTTCATGATATTTTTATGTCATCCAACCTTTATCCTTAATATTATTTTGAAGATACCCTGTTTACACCTCTTTTTAGAAGCTGAAGTCTTCAGAGAGAGGGATGGAGACTATGAGTGAGAAGCCCTCCAGGCCTGTTTTGGAGAAGGTGTGTGTATGTGTGTGTGTCTGTGTGTGTTTGTATGTGTAAGACTGTGAGAGAAATAAAAAGCTGGACTGAATAAGCAGTGAGAGGATGTCTTTGGTGTCCAGAGTGAAGAGGTTATGAATGTTTTAATGGGATATGGGGATATTAGGTTCAGATGGGATATTGGGGTCAGATAATTTTAGAGTGAAAAGCAAATCAAAACTTTGTGTGTGTTTTTGTGTAGACCCCAAGCCTCCCCAACAGTCTGAAAAACTCCAGCAAGCTTCCTTCAGGCTCTGAGGACGTGCTGGCACCTGTAACTCCTGTTCCTCCGTCCAGTACCAGCCTGGACTTTGAGTACTGCAGCAAAGGTACAGGCCCTTATTTATATCATAATCCTTAATGATAACACAAATAGGACACATAACATTAAAAAGTTGCTAATAGTAATAGCTGCAGTAACAGGAACACTAATGTGCAAAGAACAACATATTTTTTTCATTCTGAGCCGTCTTAATTTTGTCTGGCTCTTCCATAATGCAACATTTTATATTGATCTTTGAATCCAAGTTTGTTATTTTTTATGTTTATGTTGCGTGTTTATGCAAGACTGAAATGGAAAAATGTACCATTTGCACAAGACTTCCATCAATTTCTTAAATCATACTGACAGTTTTCAAAAGGACACACAACATACATTCATTTCTATTCTGCGGCCTACGGCAGGAGGACAGATTACATTACATTACATTTATATGGCAGATGCTCTTATCCAAAGCAACTTGCAATTTGAGGAAACACTCAAGTTTCAGGACAGTGTGAGAACCAGAGAAGAGTTCTAAGTGCTAAAATATTTACATCTTTCGTGTCCTCACTCACTTTCATTTTTTTTTTTTTTTTATCTTTATTATCTTTCTATCTTTCTATCCTTCTCAGACCCTGCGACGTGTCCCATAGTGCCAGGGCAAGAGACGGTGATCGAGATCTCTAAGGGCCGCTCAGGACTGGGCCTCAGTATAGTCGGAGGCAAAGACACACAACTGGTACTGTACACAGTTTCCTCACAGTCTATTACTTATCACTTAAGCCTGTAGATAATCAGAAAAGCAGGTTTCACAGATAGAAACTGGAATGTGGGTTAAACCACGGCTGTTCATATGCATAGCTGAGGATCTCTGCTTCTGAAATTGATGTTACCTGGCGTAACTAGGTGGGGTGTTCTGGAGCATGTGAATATTGAGTTATTGAGATATTTACAATTGGACATTTGTAGGAAGGTAAATCTCTTAATTCTGAGCAAGTACGGTCATACTTTCATACTACAATTCAAATTGTTCGCTAGATATGTTAATAACCTCTATCCAATCCAATCCAAGTACTTTAATGTTGAATATTGGCCAATACTGTTTTGGCATTCTTTTGCTCTAATAACCATTTTTATAATGTGTTTAGTATTGATTTATGATCAGGCTTGATTGACCTTCCTGATATATTTGGCTTCCGGATTTGGCAGCGAAAGCACTTCATTCCAGATGAGATGGTGACCATTAATTTAGAATGTTTCTGTTACTTTTGTTTCAACTAGGTTGCGATTTGTGAGTAAAAAAAAGTGTACGTTGCACATGCTTCTAGTAGCATAAAGCAGATTTGAAGCACAGTAGCTGCTCGCTTACGTTGTCCATGTTAGTTTTCATATTACGCTGTAAAGGAACTCACATTTCTTTGTAATTAAATAAAGTAATTCAGAGAGAATTGATGTAAAATGCTCCATTCAAGAAAAACATACTGAGTCAGAGTTGTTCCCCATGGTGGTGACTGAGACCAGATGTCTGAAGAATGTATGCCTCTAAAAGCTCCCTCAGAAAGTTATTATGTGAAAGGCGTTGTTTGACATCTGAGCCATTATTTTACCGTAGCTTTGAGTGGCTTTTGGCTTTAAATGGATTTTTAAAAGCCTAGAACATTGAAGCCTAGAACATCTCAGTGGCTGATTTTGTAAAAATTGTGAACGATCTTTAGAATTTTGCTTGAACTTCTGATAAAGCACTTCACTTCTGCAGGTTATACTTAATGCCCATCACCGAACACCCCCAGCTTTTAGGAGTCAGTAACATTTGTTCAGTCAGAGTAACTACTGAAGTCTAAAGTGTATTCCTGTGCATTCATAAAATCTAAAAAAAAAAGAAGAGTAAATTAAAAGGCAGAATAAACAGTTTTCCACTAAATACAGGGTTTAATGGCTTAATGTGTGTTTGGCTTTCATAAACAGGCCTGAGAGCATGTGAAGACTATCTGTCTATAGCGGTGTTTCTCATTGCTGGTCCTTGAGGCACCCTGCGGTTCACATTCGAGTGTTTTTACTGCTTCCAACACACCTGATCCAAATAATCGGCTCATTATCAACCCCTCACTGAGCTGAAGTGTGTGTATTAAGGCAGAGGAAGCACCAAAATGTGAAGGACAGGGTGAGACACTCTGCCCCAGAGCAGCCCCATGGAGCCTGCCTCTGTAGATCCATCCCACTGAGTCTTCCTCCAGCCTGACCCTACTCACAATCACTTAGCTGCAATCAGTATTCACCTCATTCCAGCTCAGTGAGCCAGATGTGCTCTCAGGAGGCCTGCTCTGATCTGACAGAATAAAGCCGTTGGGCATACAGGACATTTCCTCTGAGAAATATAACTTGTGTATCTGTTTCGTTATAAGACCCTTTGCTTTGGCCATTGGGCAGTTTAAGATTTCTGACATTGAACAATATTCTCTCTCTCTCTCTCTCTCTCACTCTCTCTCTCTTTTCTCTTTGTTTTCTCTATTCTCTTTCTTATTTTTATTCGCTCCGTTCTTTCTTTTCCTCTCTTCCATCTCTTTCTCTTTCTCCATGTTCTCTTTCTTTCTCCATTTTCTCTCTTTCTCTGTTCTCTCTCTCTCTCTCTCTCTCTCTCTCTCTCTCTCTCTCTCTCTGTCTCTCTCTCTCTGTAGGATGCCATAGTGATCCATGAGGTGTATGAGGAGGGAGCTGCAGCACGGGACGGACGACTCTGGGCAGGAGATCAGATCCTAGAGGTGAGAAGGAGACAGGAAAGGAGAGAGAGAGAGAGAGAGAGAAAGAGCGAGAGAGAGTGAGAGCGCGAGAGGGAGAGCGAGCGAGCTCACAAGCAGTGACTCAACATCTCTGACAGCTGTGCTCCCCACGTCCCCAAGGAGAGAACAGTAACTTGTGCCTTATTGCCTCATTTAAAAGCCATTATCTCAGTATACCTGCCTGAACCAATGCCTCCATCTACTGGACAAAAGTAATATTACAAGCCTAATGGTCTGTAAATTCTACTTCTGTAAGGTTTTTACCTTGCCTTGGGGAGAGCTGCTCTACCCCACCCCAATTGGACAGTCCTTATCAGCATCTGCATTGCAGAAGACCATAGTGGTACCTCTGCACTGCAGAAGACTGCGAGTGCTACTGTTTAGGTTGAAGGTTACTTCAGTATTAACATATTTCTCTCCCATAGTCTTTTGAATACAAGTCAGTGTGAGATAATAACTAGATACTACCTTTTCACTTTCATGCAGCATTTTCAAATATGTTTTAACTATGTTTCCAGCAGCTTAAAGAAAAGCAATCATTGTTTGTGGTGATTAGCAGTAGGGTACAGGTATGGTGAAAAAATGTTAGCAGATATATCAACCAGTCAGACTGTGGTCACTTTTTCTGCTATGTAAAGTTCCTTGTCTGTGACTACACCCACAGAAGTATAAAGCATTCACTTCATACTTTAAAAACCTCTTGAAACATTCATATGGAAATCTACAGCAGCAGTTGCAGGATATTTTCTTTTGGGTTTCTTTGAGTCAGTCTTTTGGAAGCAATCACACTATTATTCTTCTTAAGTTTTATTATTATTAGTAGTAGTAGTATTTTTATTCCACCTGTTTCGACACCACTTCTTGCTGGAGCTCTTATTGAATTTTGGCAACATTCCAATGTCAAAACATCCATTAATATCCAATGCGGTGTGTGTATCTACAGATTTTTGATCGGTTGATCAGGGGCCAAGTATTGATCGTTTAACAAAAATAGATTTTTGTGGTCGAGTCACCTCTGTAATATATGGGGAGAGAGAGCTGACGGTGTGTGTTGGAGAGAGAGTCTGTGACATCACGGCTCAGGCGGCTGAAAATCGACAAAATGTGGAGAAACACAAATGTGGAGAAACAAATGCAGAGCAAAACACACAGCAGAATCATAAACAGACTTCAAGACACTAAAGCTAAGGTCAGTTATTAAAAAGACGTGTTACTTTTTGTTGTGGTTTAATTAAAAATAATCAGCCCATGACTACAGCCGTTCTTAACCATAAATGGCTTGGTAAGAGACAGCGATTTCCCCCTCACCCCCTCGTTGGTTCAGTGGTAAGATGCCAGGCACTGAATCAGATGATCACTGGTTCAAATCCATGGTGCAAGTAGTTTTTTTTTTTTTTTTTTTTTTTTTAAACACAAACTTTTTTTGCCCATATAACCTGTGTTTGTGTGTCTCCAAACACTGGTTTAATAGGAACCGTGCAATCACACTTAGCATTTTCTCATGGAAATACATCTAGTTTAAGTATGTTGCCTTTTTTGCCCCTGCAGGTGAATGGTGTGGACCTGCGCAGTGTGGCTCATGAAGATGCGATCGCAGCTCTGAGGCAGACTCCAGCTAAAGTGCGCCTGACGGTTCTGCGGGACGAGGCACAGTACCGTGATGAGGAAAACCTGGACGTGTTCACTGTGGAGCTCCAGAAGAAGAGTGGCCGTGGCCTGGGCCTCAGCATTGTGGGCAAGAGGTGCGTGCCCAGATCCTGCAGATCCATCACTCTGTAGTGTTTGCACTGAGCTCTGTATGGTGGTATTCTGTGTGACTGGAGGTCCTGGCAGTTCTACAAAACATACACGTCCCTTACTGCTGCATGCTTTCACTTCTTATTATGACTGGATTTGATTTAGTTTTTTTTTTGTTTGTTTTAATGCATGCTTCAGGTTTCAGGTTTCAAGTTTGTTATATACAGATAAAAATGGAATATCATTACCAGTAATGAAATTCTTGGAAATTCTTCAAACATGAGATAAGAAAATGGTCTCTCACAAGCCTCCAGAGGGCATAAAAGTGCATTTACTTGTAACAGTTTTTTCCTCTGGCTCTTATTTACACTGCTGGCTGATTCTTTCTGAAGCAGGGTACAATCATCTAATGGCCAAAAAAAAATCATCTGCTACCGATCACTCGTCATATTAGGTCAATAGTGTTTTAAATTAATATGTATTATTTTTCATTATCATATTCAATAATAAAATGTAGATTTAAATATAAACTAGACTTGAGCAGTATGCATTATTAATCATTTCATTGCTATGGAATGACAAAATGAAAAGCACCCGTAAAGTGGCTAATTATGATGGTAATGTTTGATTGGCTCCTGTCACTCAAAGAGCAGCACAGCATAAAATTTATTTGTACCATATTCCTGATGTCCCACTTTTGCTGATTTCACTATATTAGTTTGAAAGGTAGTGTTCTGGCTGTTCCATCTTCAGTAACCCTTTATGCCAGCTACGTTCCACCTCAGAAAACCATAGTAGAAAGCACTGACATATAAAGCATCACTACCCACAACAGTCAAATTTACAGTTCTAAAATAGTTTGAGTTGAAGGCTTAAATGGGAAGTCAGATCTTAAAACGAAAATAATTTAACAAATACAAAAATGTTATGCTGTCAGTACATTAGCATTTGTAAACTGGAACGTTGTTGTCTTGTTTTATATCCCCTGGCAGCCTGCGGGGAGTCATTTCAGGCACCATGTCTTACGTTAGAAGCAGTGGAAAAACTTTTTCCCTCAAAAAAAAAATTGTTTTTTGGTCCTGGGGCCTTCCACACTTTTCCAGCACACTGAAAGAATCTTTGCACAAAGATGATCAAGCATCGCACTGAACACTCTCTTCACAAGTTAGCATTATCTTAAGTTGAGCCTTTGGGAAACTGGCCTCAGCTCATAGGGCCATATACTGAGTTAAAGAGGATGTTTTAGAGCACGCAAAACATTAATGTGCAGGACAGTGAGCCTCAAGGACCAGATCTGGGAAACGCTGCTTTCAGCCACATCAACTGTGTTAAAAGATTGAAAACACAATTTCTATTTGCACTGACTTACTGTGTCTGGGAAGCACTGGATTAAGTAACATCTCATCTCCAGAAACGGCACAGGTGTCTTCATCTCAGATGTAGTTAAGGGCGGAGCAGCTGATGTGGACGGCAGACTCATGCAGGGAGACCAGATCCTCTCAGTGGACAGAGAGGACATGAGACAGGCCTCTCAGGAGACTGTTGCTGCCGTGCTGAAGGTAAGCTCAGCCTAAAATCTTAAACCCTACTTACAGCAACAACGACAACAACATCAATGATACACTACGGCCCAAACAGGATTACAGGAGATTTAGTCTGAGCTGCAGTTGCACAAAGCAGCCACTAGGTGTTCCCATTGATGTGCTTATTGAGGATTGTTGCATGTCTGGGGAGATTGAAAGACTAAATTCAGTTCATTAATTTTTATTTATGATTTTTAAATTATGGTAGACCAGAATATACTGTCACTGTTGGAAGAAATCTTTCATGCTGTTTTTGTTTTTTTGTGTAATTTTTTTTTTTTTTTGCATAATTTGATTTTGTGTAATTTTACAGCTTCTGTTAATACATTTCAAAACAAATGGACCAATAGAATTGGCCTAAATTGATTTAAAATTAATTAATTTAAAACCTTGTTACTTACATTGAAAAGCAACAATGTTGTTGCCTTCTGTAAAGTTTTGAAAATACAAATTTTGCATAACACAAGGTTCAGCAATGACATTAATATTTACTATTAATATTTATTATTTGCTCATAACTGTACGGCTCGTAGCCATGTTAATGCCATGCCGTGTTAATTTAAAATTTCTTCATGCGGATCTTTTTTATTATTATTCCTTTTAACTGTTCTGAGGGAAGGAGAGACTGAGTTGTAATTATTGTGCTTGCTAGTTTAGATATGTGCTGTTTGAGGGAGAAGTTGTAGCTAATTCAGATTCTTGGTTTGTGTTGAGTCCTGTGTTTTGGCTGTGGCTGTAATGGAACACAGTTCAGCTCAGTGCTCTTGGCGGAGTCTCACTCTGCAGAGTGGTGTTGTGTGTGAATGCGCAGGCAGTGTAACATACAGGTTGGTAGAGGAGTGTGTGGTAGAGGATGTGAGTGATTGTGTGGGCTGTTTGTGTGTGTTTATGTATGAAAGAGAATGGAATACAGTCAGAAAGGGTAGGGGCAAAAGTTGAGGCTTTCATTCCTGATTCCACTCATGATGATTTCATTTCTGAGCCAGAGTAGGCAGGAGAAGCATTAAACGGAGCGCTGCTTTGGGGCTGCAGGGCTGGAGCTGAGAAATCAACTAGTGCTGGCTCAGTACTAGTATGCAGATAATATGGTCACATTGTGGCTGATTTCAAATTTTAGTTTTAGATGCACTGATAGCACCATAGATCTACACTCATTACATACATGCCAGTTTGCAGTCCCAGAAAGCATCCTTCTTTCCTGTTGCCAGACACTTTTTTCTATATATATTTCTGCTTTGTGTACTTCACCCTAAGCATCCACAATCTGTTAGTTCTGACAGTTCTGACAGTTTTGACAGTTCAGATATTTCTGACAGTTTTACAGTTTTGACAGTTCTGATAGTTCTAATGGATCTGATAGTTCTGGTAGATTAAATAGATCCGATAGTTCTGATGGACGAAATAAATCTCATAGGTCTGATGGGTTTGAGAGATCTTATGGATCTAATTGATCTAAGGGATCTACTAAATCCGATAGTTCGGATTGATCCGATGGATCAGTAGTCTGATGGGTGGATCTGATGGTTGGGATAGCTATTTTGAAAATACACAAAATTAAGTAAATAATCAGTTCTGGACATGCAGTTTTTGTATAGCCAGCAGTAACAAAGTCTCTGCAGTCTTAGTTTTAAGAGGAGAACAAACAGGTCAGTCAAAACAATCTGTCAAGTTTGTAAGATGTTCATTTAGCACAGAACATAGAACAGCACTCATGCAGCACTAATTCTATTAATGCAAGCTTAAATGTTATCAAATACTGGGGTAGCCAATAAATGTAATATATGTAATATTGTCAGTACAGCCCAGCACCAGGTTCAGCTCACAAATGCTTTATAATTGAGCCAAAAATAAGTTAAATTTGTTGTTGCAGAAAAAAACCACAAATGTGGGCACACTTTGTGTGTGCATCCAGGTATGTCTGATTCCAAATCACAACCAGATTGACCAATGGTCAGTTTTTTTTATTAACCTTTTTTAACTTTTAGATCACACTTAGTATTATTATTTATTCTAAAACTAAAAAACAGCTGCCTGCTTACATAATATGAATATGAATCAAATACAGAGCTACATTAAAAGCGAGAAACAACTATTTACCACAATGAGATGACATTTTTGTTGAGGTTTAGGAGCAGCAGTTAAATGCAAGCTTCTGTTATTTATCAAGCTTTGCAATTCACATCGTAATCTGCGGCACAGATTGACGCGAAGTCAAAATATTGCCTGCTTGCAGCAAAAATCTGACGAGTTCCACCAGCAATTTACAATCATGCACTCTAGCATAGACACACTATGTGTCGATGCTTATGTGTGTGTGTGTGTGTGTGTGTGTGTGTGTGTGTAAGTGTCTGTCTGTGTGTAAACTTTGGTTGTATGGGTATAGCTCTGTGTGTGTGTGTGTGTGTGTGTGTGTGTGTGTGTGTGTGTGTGTG
>JBBPCZ010088090.1:0-11403 GCA_037974445.1 Brycinus macrolepidotus | reverse complement strand
CAGATTCCTCCTCGGTTCCTCCAGCCGTTGTTTGGATTTGTGAAACTCCATCAGCAGCTCCTGATTCAATTTAATGAGGGACTGATTGCGTCAAACCAGGTTTCTGATGAAGCTACAAGTAATAATGGACTTCCACAAGAACTCACTGATATACTGAACATAACATCACTATTTACTGTAGAATATTATTTGTATTTATTCTTCTTAGCTGTATTTAGTATATTTAGTCATATTAATGTGAAAAACACTCACTGATCATCTAAACAGTTTTAAATATTATTTTCACAAGTACCTAAGACTTTTGTAGCTATAGTTATTAGCTACAGTGCAGTCTGGGGTAACTTTTGAATATGCAAGTACAGCTTCTCTCCTTTCGAAGAGAGAAATGAACACCTCAATTAAAGCCGTCTTTTATAACACACATATTTAGTATTTGCTTAAAATGTGAAAACAAAATAGGGTAGCTTATGAATATGCAAAAAGTCATGTATAATTCTGACAAATTCGTATGAATATGCAAAATATGCATATGAATATGCAATGTCTAATTGTGAAAATTGATACCACAGTCACATATATTATTATACACACAATTAGTGTACAACAACAACAACAAAAAACAAATACTTGATAGCATCCATACTTAGTCTTCAGCTACAACATCTGGAGTAACTCCTGAATTTTCATGATCATGGTAAAGCTAATTTTGTAAATGAACTTTTTACTGTTTGTTTTATAATAAATGTGAATTTATTATACATGAATTATTATTAAATGTGAATATATATGAACACATCTTAAATCCTAAAACTCAACACTACAAATGAGGCCAAATTTATCCCCATACTGAAGAAGAAACTCTGGCCAGCTCCATTATCACCTGCTGTCCTCTGTAATATGGATTATTTTGTCAGCCATTCCTGATTATTTTTATTTAATCTCGGTTTGATCGTCCAGACGTCCTCCTCTATATTGCTGAATACGATTAGTCCGCCTCGCTCTCCATTAGAGTTTAACCCACTGGCAAATGGGAAATGATATGCAAACGTATTCAGGGTTTTCCAGTGTCTCTGCATAATTTAGGCTGCCTCCCTGCTGGATTAATCTGATTGGACAGTTATGTAAAGAGAGCGGGGTTTGAGCTGTCACTCTCTGGCTGCGGGGCACCGTGCCAATTGTTTTTGACACAGGAAACACTTTTGGGAATATTGTGCGTGTTTTCGCCTGCAAACTACTTCCCAGACGTCCTGGAGCACACAAAGGTTGGAAGGTTCTTGCGCCTTTGTTGCCTCCATGAGTTTCAGGACTGATTATCAGGATGAATTGTATCCTGGTGGCCAGATGATTTCTGGACATGGTCTTCACTACAGATAAAAATAACAGTTCCTGTAAAACCCTTGGCTTGGACATACGGTTCTTGGAATAGAGCATCTCTCCACACTCAAACACCTCACTTATAAATGTGGTCCTACATTAAAAGATTATTTATGCAATAAATACTCCTAACCACTACTTGTGTTACTAGTAATTCACTTAACTGTAAGTTACTGATCTATAGTATTTATACCCCAGCATTTGTCTATATAGCATAGTGTATTTCGTGTTGAGTATTTCTGCAAAGTTTTTATTTGTTTTGCTTTATTTGATTTTTTAGACTTTATATTTTATAATGTCTCTGTGTCTCTGTGTAGTGGGAACATTCCTCCAGGATCAAATTTTCTGATTCTGATTCTGAAAATTGGTTCTAGCGAGTTAGCTAACATTATTGTAAGACTATGATAGCCCTATAGTGCATTACAATCTGTCTGAATGACCATGTGGATCATATGAGCATTATAGAGCTTTACAGAGTGCTTTTTACCAAAATAATAGCAGTCATATCGCCCCTTACACTTCCTGTAGTGCATTACAGTCTGTCAGTATGACCTTATGGATAATATGAGCATTACAGATCATTATAGAACGCTTTTAAAATAAAACAACAGCGGTTGTATTGCCCCCTACTCTTCCTGTAATGTATTACAGTCTGTCAGTATGACATTATGAATAATATGAACGTTACAGAACATTATGGAACGTTTTTAATATAAAACAATAGCAGTCATATTGCCTCCTACTCTTCTTGTAGTCTATTACAGTCTGTCAGTATGACCATGTGAATCATAAGAACATTATAAAGCATTATAGAACTCTTTTAAAGTAAAACAATAGTCATGTCATCCCCTACACTTTTAGTAGTGCATTACAGCCTGTCAGAATGACTTTGTGGACCAGTAGAGCTTTTAGAGATTTTTAGAGCCTTTTGAAATGAAACAATATATGCCATATCGCCCCCTACACCTTCTGCAGTGTATTACAGTCTGTGAGAATGACTGTATGGACCATATGAACATAACAGAGCATCATAGAGAGCTGTTTAAACAAATTAATAGCAGCCATATTGCCCCCTACTCTGCCTGTAGTGTATTACAGTCTGTCAGTCTGACTATGTAGATCATATGGACATTATAGTGCATTACAGACTAATTTTAAAATTAAACAGTTCATTTATACAATTAATACATTCTGACAGACTGTAATACACCCAGGAAGCATAGTGGACTTCTATTGTATCATATAAACATTATAGAGTGCTTTTTAAATGAAATAGAAGTCATATCACCCCTACACTTCCTGCATCAGAATGATAATATGAACTTTATAAAGCGATTTTGTTTTTAATATCCAATGCATCAGTTATTTTTCTTTATTCATATTGTTGACAACTAGTGTTTGCAGCTCTATTCTTGCTCCGTTCTCAGTTGTTCAGAGCAAGCTGTGCTCGTCTTCTTATTTCTCCAAGTACAAACGCCCAGCTCTTCATAACGGTTCGATAGTTTGACCCAACTGCACAGTGTGAAGATTATGGCAATTCGAGCGTCTTCTGCTGTTTTTCCGCCTGGGCCTCCATGCTGGACGCGTGCAGAAGGGGGAGTTTTAGGCTGAGTGAGTTTCCCCTCGTCTCCTGGAAGGGTCCGAGAGGGGCCCCGCTGCTGCCGCTGACATTTCTGTGGCGTTTATTAAGCGGATGACAAGTCTATCAGGGCCCATAAGCAGGCTCACACGGGCGGGGGATCTTTTGCTACTTTCGGGGAGGGCATCATCAATCTTCCCCGCGGCCGACTCTCTGGAGCTGCTGATGGAAAACACAGATTCCTCTCCTATCCTTCGCTCTCCTCGAGGGGTGTTCCCAAACGCAAATCCATTTTTCGAAAGGGCACGAAAAATAAGTCCTTGATTTAAGCAATCAGAATTACTTAATGCAAAATTTCTTAAAAAAGTTTCATAAAAAAAAAAAAAACATTTTACAAAGACTATTCTGGACTTTTACGGTATAATACAGTACATAATACACAAGCATACTGTGAATTTACTAGCTGGAGATATGTAATGTAAATTTACAATAGGCTTGTAAACAAAAGTTACAGGAAATAATTACCCACTGTAATTTCAGCTAGAAACAGATTTTTAAAGGCAACTGTATTGTGATCCATTCGAAAAGCAGTCTGGGCTGAAACACTGCTTATAACTTCAGCATCAATGAGTGGAGCTAAACTTCTATAAGCTGATTTAGTTAACCATTAGTTTTTTGTGACATCACAAAAACAACAAATTCTAAATAGTTTTTGCAGCTTTCTGTATATGGACTGTATGGACTAGAGAACAGTATATTTTGAAACCAACAATATTTACATAAATCAACATACTGAAAAAAAACAAAACAAAATTTGGTTTTCCAGGAGATTGACTCTTAAAACAAACCAACAGTGTTAAGCACCGTGTATTTGTATCTCTAATGACCTTGAAATGCAGCACAGTTTGTTATTAACATGAACACCTAACTAAATTGCCCCATGGTGTTGTACTGATTTAATTTGGGAGGTGCGGATGGGGGTTGGGGGGGGGGGCATGAAGCGTCACAATGCCTTTTTGAATTGCCACTAAAGCAGCATCACTGGAAAGCTCAACACTCTTGGAGGAGAACGTGAACTGCCAATTCTGTCATGTTAACTAACAGATGCCTGAACTGCCCAGCATCACACTGAGTGATGGGTGGGATAATCCTTCCCCCCCAAAACCAAACCAATTGTGCAAAACCAGCAAAACCAATTGTGTTGTCTTGGACTCTCAGTCACAGATGGCTGTGGCATCATCAGGTATGATGAAGAGCCAATGAGAGGGACAACACCTGGACAGCCATGCCACCCGGGATCCTTCCATTATACTAATTTCTACAAACTTTCTGTTTCTGCACCTCATACGCATCTCTGTGAAAAGCCATCTATCCATCCTTCCTTCCATCCGTCCATCCATCCATCCATCCATCCGCCCATCTATCCATTCATCCATCCATCCGTCCATGCATAAGTCCAACCGTCTGTCCATCCATCCTTCCAGCCATCCATTCATTCATCCATTCATTTATCCGTCCATCCGTCATCCATTCAGCCATTTATCCATCCGTCCATTTATTTGGACATCCGTCCATCCATCCATCCATTCATTCACCTGTCCATTCATCTTTCCATCTAGCCATCCATCCGTCCATGCGTAAGTCCAACCATCTGTCCATCCATCCTTCCAGCCATCCGTTCATCCACCCATCCTTCCGTCCATCCATACGTCCATCCATATGTCCATCCATACGTCCATCCATTGTCCATTCAGCTTTTTATCGATCCGTCCATTCATTTGGACATCCATGCATCCATTCGTAAATCCATCCATCCATCCATCCATCTATACATCCATCCGTTTCTCCATCAGTCCATCCATCCGTTCATCCATCCATCTATACATCCATTATCTGAATCTTTTATCCTTAACCAGGTTCCGGGAGGTGCAGGAGCCCACTGTGAGTCCACCACCCCCACTTTTGATTTACATACAAACACAAATAATTTAGTTTGTTGATCAGTTACAAATGGATACTGTATTCATGTTTGTTCACCAGACAAAATGGTCTGTATTTGTGTTGCGTTACACTTTATCTGCTCTCTTCTCTGCACTGTACTTCCTTTCTTCTGCTCTGATCTGAGGATCCGTGGCTTTTTCAGGAAAGCCAGAGCCGACAGAAGGAAGGCAGGGAAGAGAAAGAGGTGGAGAAGTGGAATTGTGGGAGATGCTGACAGCGCTGGGCCATGATGAAGAGGAGCTGTGCTGGTGGTGAAGGAGGAATAAGGAAAACACGCTGGAGAACACTTCCACAGACTCTGACTGACTTTAATGTTCTTGAACACATATGAGCTGACAGCGCAGAGCTTAAGATTAACAAGGGGATGGAGTCGCATTACTATGAAGAAGAAGTGTGCAGCCATTAGAGAGTAAAGCACGGCGGTGCTCAAAAGTTTGTGAAGCCTTTAGGATTCTCTGTGTTTCTGCATTAATATGGCCTGAAATATCTTCGTCAAAGTCCTAAAAGTAGCTAAAGAGGACCCAGTTAAACAAATGAGACAAAAATATTCATTTATTGAGGAAAATGATGCAATACTACATGTCTGTGAGTGGAAAATCTCCTTTAACTTCCATGCCAGCATTAAAGCTGCACTCCGCCACCCACTGTATTAAGTCTAGGTTACACTGGACATTAAACCTGTTTAAACGAAACCATTTAACACTGTTATTAAGTTCACAAAATCTTATGTTAGAGGGCTAAAATGATTTCAGAAAGTAATAACAATAATAATTCTATTTTTTATTTTTAGTATTGTTGTTGTTTTTGTTATTGTTGTTGTGGTTTTTGTTATTATTATTATTGTTATTATTATATTCTTTCTTTTTAATATCATCACTGTTGTTTTGTTTTTGTGATTATTATTATTATTATTATTATTATTATTATTATTATTATTGTTTTAAGTGGTGTTTCCAAAGAAAACTTATTTAAGTCAGATTTTCCACCATTTTACCATCATCAGCATTACATATAACACTCAGAAGACATGTATAGGTTCACTGGTCAGTTTGGATAGTAAATAAAACAGTTATTTTTGTGTTGCAGTCGTTATGACACCTGGTTCCTTTCACCGCCTCTTAAAAATGTGCATCTCATCCATTTAATCATCCAGAGATTTTGAAAAAACTTTTAACAAGTACTGTATGATCCCTGTTTTCTTAATGACCACAAAATTAATCCACTTTGGGTGAGGTTGATCAGTGAACAGTATATGTACTTGGCGGCGTTTCCAGACTGTTTTCTCTGCCAGCTGTACTGTTTTTAATGGAGTTTTTAATGATGGCGGCCAAGATTTGACACAGGACGGATAAAGCACATAGCCTCATATTAGTGAAGCATTAATTAGAGAAATTAAGGAGCTCCTTGAAACAAGCAGAGACACTATAAACTGGATTCTAAAATTTCACCACGCTCCTGTTAATTTTATAGATTTAATTTTATTAAAAAGATCATTTATATGGAAAGTTGCTGCGTGTACAGGCTTGCTCTGCTGAAAACTAAAACGGGCCTTATTTATTAATTAATTAATTTATTTATTTATTTATTTGTATACGGACTCAAGCATGTAATTAATGTTCCCATGTAATTAAATAGCTAATTACGTAATTAGACTTGAATAATGTACCAAAATTATGATAATAATTCTCGACTTGGTTGATGTTCTCTGAATGTGCTGTATGCGCATGTATACGTCCTACTTTAATGGGCCGTTATGGGCCCGGTAGAAATCCCCCAGTGTGTCTGCGCATTAGGTCCTTATTTTACCTGAAATGGTACCGCATGTAAATCCCCAGGTGCTTTTTCCCGAGGAAAGGGGAAGCTTCATTAAGTGAGTGAGCTTGGCTAGATTTATAGACTCCAGCCTCCCCGCAGACTCCGCTGGACTAGCTTAGCGCTGATATGATGAATATACTCCGCTTTGGGATTGGCCTGGGTCAGGGGATTCATAACTCCGCTGTTTAAGATAACTGCTATTTTCATGGCTTTTTAGTGCGAGGATACTTGGGCCCGTGCCCAATCGCTTCCCTGCAGTAAGTGCATTACCCAACAAAGCTGCAGTCCTCATTATTATAGCCCCCGCGCCGTCCCGGCCCGCTGATTTTCCGAGGGTTTCAGGAAAATTTTTGTGTTTTGCGACTTGTACCCAATTGAATTGCAGTATTAAATAGCTTTCAGAGGCGCCACCTTTGGCCTTTGTTCGTGAAAAGATAAGGACAGGCTCCTCGGATCCTCGCTCTGATTACAGAGACAATAGCGCGTTTAGCTAAGGCTACAAATTGAAGCCATAATGGACGAGAGGTGGCTTTTAATGAAGGGGGGAAATTACATTTTCCCTCTCCGTTCAAGCTGACGTGCCTTAATTTGCCGATCAACAAAAGAAGCGACAGAAAAAAGGGACAGGGCTTCTTTTGTGCGCCCGTCCAGCCAAAAATATCAAATCAATCTGGTTATTACCGCCGCTAATTCACTAGCGGGCCGTTTCCTAACGGGGCAAATTGGCCCGGCCGCATTGTTAGTTCAGGTGTTCGATGTAATTGATTTTCTTCCTCTCTTTTTTTTTAATGAACAGGGCGGATGAAATGGAAAGGAGCTGATTAAAGGAGGGGAAGGCGCGCGTGTTTGAAGTGAACGTCCTCCAGAAAGCGTCCGGTGGAGGATTTCCAGAGAATTCGGGGTTACATGTGGAAGTGATTGTGGAAATCGAGTCTTTTTGCTTTAAGACTTTTGAAGCCGCTTCCAAAGACTGTTCTGTGTGTGTGTGTGTGTGAGTGTGTGAGTGTGTGTGTGTATGTGTGTGTGTGTGTGTGTGTGTGTGTGTGTGTGTGTTTGAGAGAGAGAGAGAGATTTTAGGGTGCTCTGACAGGAGTGTCATATCTCCATTTTTCATCAAAAATATGTTTGTCTTTTGTTATATTAAAGAGGGGGAGGAATGGAGAGAAAAATAAAAGCTTCTTTCATTTCCCCCCACCTCTCTCTCTCTCTCTCTCTCTCTCTCTCTCTTTTCTCCTCTCTCTCTTTGTTTTTTCCCCTATCTCTCTTTTTCTCACTGTCTGTTTTTTCCTCTCTCTCTCTTAGTTTTTATCTCCCTCTCTATTTCTCCCTTCTCTCTCTCTGTTTTCTTCCTTCCTCTCACTCTTTCTCTCTCCCCTCTCCCTCTCCCTTTCCTTCTCTATATTTCTTTCTTTTTTTTGGTCTCGTTTCTCTCGCTCCTCTTTCTTTCTCTCTTTCTTCTTTTCTTTCGCTTCTTATTCTCTTGCCGCCCTGCTTTCCATCTCTCTCTCTCTCTCTCTCTCTGGTGTGTTAATAGATGTGTGTGTGAGATAATGGTTGAGTAGAGGAGTGTGTGGAGGTGATTTTCTGACCCTTCACCCAACAACTATCACTCACCCTGACCGCTCCTTCACTCCTCTACCTCCACACACACACACACACACACACACGCACACACACACACACACGTACACACACACACGTACACACACACGCACACACACACATGCACACACACACACACACACACACACACCCACACACACACACACACGTACACACCCACACAAACACACACACACACACGTACACGCACACGTACACACATGCACACGCACACACACATACACACACAGCTCCTTCACAGAAAGTTATTACATGAACTGGTTATGAATACACTGCTGATGTTTTACCAAAGTTTTGAGAGTTTCAGCAACTTCCCAGTTGTTAGTTTGTATCTCCACTGTTGTTTTTTTTGTGCAGACAGAAAAAAACAATGACCTCTTTCCAAGTTTGTCTGCTGTCATGACAACATTTAGACCAATCAGAGAGCGGTGATGCAGTCAGCTTTGCTGCGGCCCGTTTTCATCCCTTCCTTCAAGCAGCACGGGTTCAGCTTGGGTACAGGTCGCTTCATTTCTAATGGAAATCATTTATTTGTGGCAACCATGGCAGCCACCTAGCAATACCACATTTACCATAGCAGCTAGCAACACTGTATCATCCATCTACAACATCATATTAACCACTTAACAACACCCTAGCAACCACCTGGAAAACTGTAGTAACACCTTGGCAACCACCACAGTTACCCTAGCAACCCACTAACAACACCTTGGAGACTATCTGCAACATCATACCAACCACTTAACAACACCCTGGCAACCACCTGGGAAACTGTAGCAATACCTTGGCAACCACCACAGTTACTCTAGCAACTGACTAGCAACACCCTGGCAACTACCTGGAAAACTGTAGCAACACCTTGACAACCACTACAGTTACCCTAGCAACTCACTAAGGTGTTGATAGGGTGTTGCTAGGTGGATGATATGGCACTGCAGGTGGTTGCTAAGGTGTTGCTAGTTGGTTGCTAGTTGCTGTAACCCAGCTGAGCTGCAAGGACAAGTCTGCAGTTACTGTATGCTGGTGTGTTCATCACAGTCACTTCTGCCTCTCCTACAACACACACACACACACACACACACACACACACACACATATATCAGGCCCACCACATGTCATCCCACCAAGATTTCTGCCTTTGCTGACTGTAACTGACGTCTTTATCCGGTTTTGCGGGTGTCTCCTCTCTCCCCGCTCGGGCTCTAATCGCCGCCGTTTCCACTCGGGTGCATGCCGGGCATGCTGGGATTTCACACACTCCGCCTCGCGCCCACACCGTGACAGCTAAGCAGGTGGGAGAAAAGAACACGAGTCATTCTCTGACAGAAAGCTCAGGAAATGCAAGCTTATAGGAAACAACAGAAATGGAAGCACCACCACCACCACACACACCGCCGGCTCAAATACAGAGAAGTGGAAGGACCATATCAGGAAAAAGTGAATGGAAATCTGAATTCTAGTTACTTTTACAGAATAAAACGCATTACAGACAGTACAGTAAACAGTAATGCTCATGAAACACATGGATTGACAACATTAAGCTTAATTATTTAAGTACATTAAGCTTAACCGTTCTTTCATGAAGCAAAAACAGTTCTAATTTATTTTACAAGATCTTTTTCCAACCTCCTTTCATTCCTTAGAACTAAACTGGCTGTTTTTGTAACTGCTCCTATATGTAAATGAGCTCCACTCTGATTGGCTGCCCTGTATTTAAAAAGCCTTATTACTTCAGGCTGAATAAGTGAATATACATGTCTCACATATAGCACCACAAAAACAACTAGAGATGCATTTCCACAAAAAAGCGTGATTGCGCAGCTTAAGCAATTCCCAAGCAGTTTCTATGGGAATGGGTTTCGGTTGCTAGGGTGTTGCTATAGTTTTCCAGGTGGTTGCCAGGATGTTGTTAGGTGGTTAGTATGATGTTGCATATGGTTGCTTTTCTGGTAGTCAGTTGCTTTGGTAACTATGGTTGCTAGGGTGTTGCTAGGTGCCTGCCATTGTGTTCCAGTTAACTGCCAGGGTGTTGTTAGGTAGTTACTATGGTATTGCAGGTGGTTGCTAAGGTGTAGCTAGCCAGTTGCTATGGTAACTGTGCTGGTTGCTAGGGTGTTGGTATGGTTTTCCAGATGATTGCCAGGGTGTTGTGAGGTGGTCGGTATGATGTTGCAGATGGTCGATAAGGTGTTGCTAGTTAGTTGCTAGGGTATCTGTTGTGGTTGCCCGGGTGCTAGGTGGTTGCCATTGTGTTCCATTTAGTTGATTGGGTGTTGGTTGGTGGTTACTATGGTATTGCAGATGGTTGCTAAGGTGTTGCTTGTCGGTTGCTAGGGTATCTGTGGTGGTTGCTAGTGTGTTGTAGATGGTGTGCTGACACAATCGCACTAATAACACAGGCTGTATTTAACAGTTTTATTTATTAGAGTGGAAGATGTGGGAAACAATTAAACTATGTGCTGTTCATGGCTGTCGGGAAGAAACTGGATCATCTTACAGTACTGATATATTTACATTACCAGTCAAACGTTTTTACACACCCTGAGATTTTCTACACCTGCTTGTTACTCAGTTAATATTGACTAAAGACACACTAATGTTGCGTCCCGGTCAGCGGCCACTAGAGGCCGCCCTATGAACTCTTAGATTGTCATGAGTGTGTTCCCCAGCCGGCTCGTCAGTAAGGGTTCACAGACGGCCAGGGGTTCAGTAATAAGTGATGTTCTGTTTTCATTGGTTCTTGTCTGTGGTTGTATCCCCTGTGTCTGGTTTGTGGTCGGTCCACCCTCACACTCCCTCACACTTACCCTGGTTTGTACCTGTCCTGTATGTTTGACGTTTGTTTGTGTTTTGGCCCTCGAGCCTCTTTGAGTTAATAATACATTTTATTTGTCAGCGCCTTTCACGACTCTCAAGGTCACTTTACAGAAAAAAATATATATACAAATTTACATAAAAAGACATTTAAATACATATACATATAAAAGGACATTTTTAAATACATATAGATG
>JBBPCZ010088079.1:0-11403 GCA_037974445.1 Brycinus macrolepidotus | reverse complement strand
AATGAATGGGCACAAATTCCCACAGAAACTCCAAAATCTTGTGGAAAACCTTCCAAGAAGAGTGGAAGCTGTTATAGGTGCAAAGGGGGACCAACTCCATTTTAAAGTCTATGGATCTGAATGCAATGACATTAAATTCTCTGTAGGTGTAATGATCAGGCGTCCCAGTACTTTTGTCCCTATAGTGTAGCAATCATGGTGAACGTAAAGGACCTTCCTAGAGTTTTTAGGGATGAAATTGTTAAATGTTCCCTCCCTTGTCATCTAGTGTAAATCTTGCATTTTTGCAACTGGATATCTGTTCTCTTCATTTTCTAGACCAGATCTATAACCATGGAGTCACACTCTGACCCTCCGGCAACTTAGTCAAAAGTTTTTGCACACACATGTCACTCCCTTAATATTTGCTAAAAATTATACTCAATATTCTTTGCGAACATAAATTTTCAGTATGTTCGCTATTTGAGTGCCTTTATCAGCCAGAAAATGGCATTTTTTATTTTATTTTTTTATCACTACTGACCTGTATATTGACTTTGTTTACTTATGTCAATATTACTGATCTACTACTGACCTCTATTACAGCAATAACCACCATTTGTGTTATTAGTAATTCCCTTAACTGTAAGTTACTTATCAATAGTATTTATACCCAGCATTGTGTATATAGCATAGTGTATTTCGTTTTGCTCTTGTCTCTGTGTGACTGTACAGTCCTAACATAACCAGTTTCCTCCGGGATCAATAAAGGTTTCTGATTCTGATTCTGATTCTGATCACCACACAACCAGTTAACAGGATGTCAGACATGCACTGTTACAGATTCTTTCATCTTATAAAGGAAATTTGTTTTATTTGACTTATTCTCATTTATAGTTGTTCAGAAAACAACTTTCCAAAGCTTAACAAGAATAAAAATCTGCAGTTTATGAAACAAAGTGGTAAAAACCTATGGAGTGAAAAAACTACAGTCTGGTAGTGTAATGACCCTAAGCGTACAACCAAAACAGCTGAAGACCAGTCTGAGTGTTGGTGAAGGTGTTTGCATAGCTAGGCACTCTCATACTCCTGAGGAATTGAAGACGACTTGCAAAGAGGAAAAAAAAAAAGGCCAAAGTTGAACCACGATGGTGAAAAACCACAGATGTCTCAAGGTGTAACTGCCAACAATGGCTTCACAAAGTAAAGTGGCCCCTTAAAGTCATGTGTTAACACAACAGCACAGAGTGCGAAATTCTTTCTCTGTGTTTAACCTATTTAACCCATTCACCAAGTGAAGCAGGGGGCTGCCACCAATGAGGGGCGCCTGGGGAGCAGAGTGTGGGAACGGTACCTTGCTCAAAAGTACCTCAGTGGTGTCACTAGCAGTCCTGGGTTTAGAACCCTGCGAACCTTCTGATCGCAGGGGCAACTCTCTAACCACCAGGCCACCAGCTGCCCCAAGTACAGCTTCCACCGAGTAACAAGTTAATAAAATGTGAATTTTATTTCCTGTTTTATTTTCTAAACATGTTTTAAGAGAGCATACTTTTCGTTTATATTTATAAATGCTAAGTTAAAGTAGTATATTAATTCTGAAGTGAATATAGGCGCTACAGGTATATTAAAAAAACAAACAAAAAACAAAAGAGGTTGCTGAATACTTTTTTCCCTTCACTCTATTAAAACTGTTCAACAATATACACAGTGAGGTTCATATTACTGGTAGACTGAATACTCGCTCACACCAGCTCATCATTTCCTTTTTATGGTGAAGCACTTTAGCTTTTAATCCATTTTTAAATATCTTACTAGTAAGGATAAAAATCTTGCACAATAAAAGGTAATTCAGGAATCATAATACATTTTTATGACACGCTAGAGTTATTTAACATGTCAGATTTCATTTTCTACTAATGTTAACTTTTTGTCTTGTTAATGAGAAAAGTACTTTTTTATGAATGATCATCTACAGCAAGTCATTTTTAGCGGTCACCCTGGTTGTCTATTAAAACCCACCAGATGGCAGTGATAAAACACTGCAGAAAAATGCAGCTGATCTGATGAAATGGACATAATTTGTGAGCTTACTTTGATAAATATTGAATGAAGCCAAAGTAAAGAGTGGTGAGGGTCAGACACTTCAAGTCTTTGTCTAGAACTGGAGAAAACAAAAGAGAATTCTGATATCATGAGGCTCATATTACAAGATGATTTGGTCAAATATCAAAAACAAAAACATTAATTCTGCTTACTGATGTCTGTTATGTTAAAAACAGTATTCAATTATATAAGATGATGTAATTGGTGTATTTTAAGGTGATTAAATTATGAGGCTCATATTACAAGACAATTTGGTCAAATATCAAAAACATAAGCACTAATTTTGTTTACTGATCTCTCAGTTATGCCTAAAACAGTGTTCAGTTACACAAGACTGTACATAAATAGCTGATTTTTAAAGTGATTAAGCAGGACAGTACTGCACAGGACTTGCTGGGACCCAACTGTTTTGAGTTTTTAAGCCATTTAAGTGTTTAATGCCTCAATGTAATATAATTTTAGTTTGACTACCAGCTTTTAGTCAGCATCGAGAAACACTGAAACACTTTTACACACCACAGCCAGTGAAACCGCATAATATTTAAATTGACCAAAAGTCATGAGGAGGTCACAGTGCTATTCCTGATGAGAGCTTTAATATCACAACAGTATGTGTAAGCACAGATTATATTACTTTATTAAAGAAAAATAGGCAATCTGGACTATTACATGTGTACTTGAGTTTATCTCCTACCAGCACCATTGAGGAGGCAAAAACAAAATACAATCCTTACATTTGCTTGTATAAAATGGAATGTCTCAGCACCAAACATAGACATACGCCAGTGTTTCTACTGGACATCTCACAAACTGCATGGGTTTTTGTCCTGATTTGACACAGCAAGCAAATATCAGGCCCTTGTGACTCGTGTCAGGGGGAAAAATGTCCAGCGAATAGCGTCCCTAACCTAAAAAACACCACATCAGTTTAATGCCACAACAAAAAGAGACATTCAGCAGCTCTGCAAAACTGTTTCCTCTAATAGTGTGTCAGTGGTAAAACAGGATGACTGTAGCATGAAACAAGGGATTCATGCTGAAGTCCTAAGTCAGTGAGAAACTGCGTAATTAACATGTAATATAAAAGCAACATTAAAATGACAGTGATGTTGATTATACACAATATGGACAGCAGTAATATGGCAATATATTGACTAAAATATAATTAAAAGGCATTGGTGAATCAAAAATGTGACACAGTTAAAAGCTGGCCTGCATTATTTTAACTCAGTAATTCACTTCTCTTGGGTTAAATGAATACCAAACAATAAAAAGTCATCTTACACTATGATTGGTCAAGATGCTAACAGAACATTTCCATTATTTAGAGGGTTATTTAAGATTATATGAGGTCAGTATTGCAATAATGATAACAAACAAAAGTCCTACGCCTATGTGATGTCCAACATAAACACCTGGGCTGTCTACAGGATTCTTCATTATGTTTTTTTTCCCCCTAAAGTAAACTGCATTATCCAGTCCCTTAAATACATTTCAAAACCATTCAGGGATAATTCCACATGCAGTGTCAAATTTAACTTCAACAACTTTGTTTTAAGACCCTCCCAACCCCTCTGTATATTATTACATCAAAGACTATAATGCCTGTTACACTATTATTTTTACTCAGTGATAAATCGGACATTAAAGCTATATATCAGTGTTACATATGTGTGGATTACATTAAAAAATACAGTTCTTACCATTTCTCTTAATGGTAATGTATTTCTAACTAACTGTGTAGTTACTAAGTAGTTCTCTACATATCAGTATCTATATTCAAATTTTGTGGGATAAATGGGAGACATACATAATAAAAGTTACAAAAAGAGCCTTCATTCATAGCTGTGACTGGTGGAAAAAAAATAAAACCCTGAAATGTATCAGTGGTGTCATAGTTCAGCATGTATGCTGTGAAAATGGGATGAACCAGTGGGAGCAAATTCCAACAGTCCACTGAGGAGCCTGAGGGTCTGTCATGCCTCCTCTGCTGTATATATACGGTACATCAATGTGACGATTGCTGCAGCGAGGGCGGGTATCAACCAGTTGGACCACCAGCTTCAACAAGAGACAAAACGCAAACACAGAAATGTCACTTGATTATATAATACTGAATGAAAAGAACACAATCGTTGTACACTCTTAAGGTTCTGGAATGGATCTGGTGAAACAGGAAAAAACCTTTTGGCTCTCTAAAGAACATTTTCTTTGGAATGGTTCTTTAAAGAAACTTCTGTGCAACTCTGAATCCTTATTAACCTTGAGGAACCTCCATATAATGTAAAGGTTCTATATCAATTAGGGTCCGATCAATACAAATTTTGATACCAATCTTAATTTTAAGGGGCTAGAAATTCCAATAACTGATCAAATTGGCCAATATCGTTTTAGATTTATATTTTAATTTTATACTCCAACAGTTTTAGGTAAACAGTACTGTACTGGCTGATAAGTTTGTCAGTTCTCATTTGTCACTTTTTAAACTCAAACAAACAGCCGAAACTGAGATATATACTGTAGCATTAGTGGTGGAGTTACCTAATATCCTCTGTGGTTTTGGTTCCTGTGTTCCTGTGTTTTTGTGTTATAATGTATTTTCATGCTAGATTTGTGTACCATGGACAAAAAAGTTGCATGATCTATGAAAATCCAATGGGTCTCCAATACTGGTCCATATTATCTGCCAGCCAATGTTTCTGTTGGAATCTAACACCAATCAAAGTTTTTTTCTAGAACCATACGTCCAAGCCAAACCCTATTCTGGAACCTTTATTTTTAGTAGTGTAAGCATGTCTATCAGGTATGACTGCCAGCTTCTGCTGAACCTGAGGGGAACAACTTATTACGAATGCTTGAGGTTTACAGTCAGCATCTACTAAGTAACAGTACGTGTGAAGCAATGAGTAGGCATGCTCTTTCACAAAAGAAGAAATCCACAGAATGACCTGAGATTCTGGTGACCAATGAAGTCATCAACGGTCACCAAAAACCCAGCAGAACTGCATAGTCATAGCTCATGAACATGACTATTTCACTTTGAAGCTGATGCAAAAATTCAGTTCCTTTTAACCTACCTTGTGGTTTCATGGACTGTTGTTACAAGTGATTCCTAAAAAAGAGAAAACAGCATAAACAACACAAAAATACTGCTAAAGAACCCAATCCTGGTTCTGTGATCATTTCAAAAGTACCTCATATCTCATATTAGGGTCTTCACTCCTCTAATACCCATTTTAAACTTATAACAGGCTTTATGATGTGTTAAACTGACTCAGATGTGTTGAACACAAAGAAATTGTAACTGTACATATTAAAATTCCAATATACAACTAATATTTCATTTCATTCATGTCCTATTTATAATAAAACTGTATTAATTATTCACATTCACATGCACAAACACACATGTATATGTGAAAAGAAAAGTTACATACTGGTGGTTTGGCAATCTTGTGTCTGTCATCCTGGAAGAGAGACAGAAAAAGAGAGAGAGAGAGAGAATGAATAGGGGTGAGTGGTGTTGACAGAGACACAGGGTAAGTGTCATTTGTTACCAGATGTCCTTCAGATGATCCAACATGTTCTGAGAAAGTCCTCTTCCAAGGTATAATGCAGCATACAGCTTCAAGATTTAGAAATGTTTAGCACAATTACAATAAAAATGTCACATTTAATTCTGTCAAAGCATGCAATTCAGCTAAACCAAGTGTATTTTGTTTTAATGTCCTGTTTAGTAAGCGTCCTGTGTATTTATTTTATATTCTGAACTCGTCTCACCCTGTCATGTTTTTGCAATTTATGTATTCTTGTTTAATGAGATGCTGTTGTATGTTGCACCACAAGGTTGAAAAACAACATTTCATCTCAATGCATGCAAGTTAAACTGAGGAATGACAATGACTTGTATGCATTGCATTCAAGTCCCTGTAGGCCCAATAAAACGGTTATGTCGATACCTGGTAACACCTCAGTTCCTACAAGTTATGTGAAATATTTGCATCAGGCAAAGCTATACTCCCCCCCCCGCCCCATACACACACACACACACACAGACGTTTGTCTAGCACAGCAACACAAGGCCTAGCGTTGAGAAGGCCAAGGCTCATTCCTAGATTACAAAAGAGTGGAGAATGCAGAAATGTTCTGCCTGAGTGAGAACAAAGTTATGGCTTGCAGTATTTGCACAAGTGCCAGGCAATATGACCATGTGCTAATACTACTCTTGTAAGTATATCACATGTATTGTAAATACTAGAAAACACTGGACAACTGTGTTTATCAAAAAATAACTAATTTTACTAGTATATAGTAACTGCATAGTAACAAATGTCTAGATACCAGTCCCTTATTTCAATTTGTTCATTTATTCTATCAAGTGAGATTCATATTGTGCACCATGAAGATCTCTTTATTTATACCATTATCAAGTTTTAGTACACACATTGCCTGTGAAGCACCTGGTTTTGATTCTTTATTAAATAGTACTGCAGTATTTATGCTCAGTGTATTTGAATGAATCTCAGATTTGGCATTGGTGGTGTGATACTGAGGAAAAGGAGGTTGACTCACTGGATGCAGCTCTCCTATCAGAAAGGTTTTGGACATTTCTCTCGCATCTGTTGAGTGTCCCACATCCTCAAAGCTCTCTGTGGCATCTCCTCCTGCCTGCTCCCGCAGCACCTCCTCTCCACCCGGGTGCTGAAGAGACAAATACAGCCATTACTGATATAAAAAAAATCAACTGGATTGTCACTTTGATCTTTATTATATATTAATTTTTATTCTTATAGATATACATTTTTATTCTTTCCTATTTTTTTCCCATACATACATACATATATTTATGGGAAAAATGTAAAAATATTGAGTGGCAACTGTTTAGATATGTTTTGTTATAAAACAACAATAACATAAGAAAATACATATGTTTAAAGGTTTTACATACTTACAACTACTGTGTATGAAACACTGAGAAATTATGTCCATATTCATTAGTATGGAGGTTTTAAAATTATATTAGTTGTGAATTAAGTATTTTATCATTTAGACAGACCTAACCATGAGGTATCCTTTTGGGGTAACAGAACACCCACATGTTAAATTTTGTGCGCAAAAAAATGAAAATTTGTGGAAACAGAACACTAATTTTTGACATCACGTGCCAAAAGAATACGAATATTTAGATTCACATGTCTGTGCAGAACCACATCATCAGAATCAGAACCAGAAAACTTTATTGATCCAGAAGGAAATTGCTTATGACTGCAAAGGCACACATAAAATATAAAGTCTAAATAAAATCCAACAAAAAAATCTGTAGAAAACCCCAATACGAAATACACTATGGTATATACACAAATACTGAGTATAAATACTGTAAATAAGTAACTTACAGTTGAGTGAATTACTGACAACACAGACAGTAGTTAGGAGATAAGTAATACTGACATACGTAGTGATATTTCACATGGTAAGACCCATAATAATAAAGATATTGCATATAATGAAATGATTCAATAATACTGTATGAAATGTAGAATATATTATGGAAATATGAACTTATATTGATACATTTAGTTTTTGACTGCACAAACTGTAGCTTTAAAAAACTGCTAAAAACTGCACTATTCTCTTCCGCCTTCTTTTAAATATCAGCACTTCTAATGCACTTTCAATTTTCTTGTATCGATGTTCTAGGTATTCTTGTATTTTTTCCTGTTAGACTTTACCACCAACACCTCGCAGCTCACCACACACACAAGCAAACACTCACATCCAAACCCAGAGGACTGACAAGTGAAATAGCTTTCAATATTTCTGCGGCAACACGTGCAATATGTATATATTCATTTACATACACACAAACTTCTATATTCATATTTTTGTATTATTTGTATAGTGTACTTTCTATATTATATTCTTGTGTTTTATTCTATTGGTTATTCAGCTTCTACTCTCTTCTCTTGTTCTGTGCACTCATTGCCGTAACAATGCACATTTCCCACTTGTACGACTAATAAAGGGTTATCTTATCTTATTATTTTAGTCTATTTTATTCTGTCTTATTTTATTTTTTATTCTATTCCTGTAACGCACACTGAATGACCTTTTGTGTCTGATACAGTGCTATATAAATAAACTTGACTGTTAAACAAGTGCACCGTTTCTGCAGAGAGAGCAGGCGTTAGAGGGCTGTTGTGAGCTCTGGCTGGTAATGAGACGTGCTTTAATGCACGCAAAGCAAGAAGGACATTCACCTCGAATGAACTCTGCCCTGATAGAAATGAAAGGCCAGCCAATGCCCTGATATTCTCCTATGCATAAAATGAAAAAAAAAACAAAAAAAACACAACAGCAGATGATATCTCAAGTCTAATAAAATACCTCCTATCAGATTTAAGACAAAGCGGCACATAAGACTTGGAGTGTTTGGCTCTAGCAGTCTAGCAGGGAAGGACAACAGCTGGATCAAGCCTAACCCATTCAAAGCCATTACAATGGCTAAGCCTCATTACTGCACCAGTACTGACACACACACACGCAGACACACACACACACACACACACACACAGAGTGATATACACATATAAACACACAAGGAAAGTGTGTTACACACATATACTCACAGGGAGAATGTTACACACATACGTACACACAGGGAGAGTGTCACACACATACACACACAAAGGGAAAGTGTTACACACATATACACAGGGAGATTGTCACACACATATACGCACACAGGGAAAGTGTAACACACATATATACACAGGGAGAGTGTTACACACATACACACAGAGGGAGAGTGTTGAATACATGCACACATAGGGAGAGTGTCTCACACACACACACACACACACACACACACACACACACACACACACAGGGAGAGGGTTACACACATATGCACACACAGGTAGAGGGTTACACACATATGCACACACAGGAAGAGTGTTACACATACACACACAGGGAGAGTGTTACACACAGAGGGAGAGGGTTACATGGTGGGCTTTGGCGAGTGGTCAGCCCTTCAAACGCACTTAGAGGTTCACCAAAGACGAATAAGAAGCACATTAGAAGATTCCCAGTCCATGAAGCCCTGACCCACCTCCTCCAGAAACTTGGTGACATCGTACACTTTGTGGTTGATGATGATCCAGGTACTTTTGAAGGAGTTTCGCTCCTCCACTTCGGACAGACGAAAATATTTCACCTCGTTCCCTTCTGCTCCCTTTCCTTCCATTGCTCTCCTTCTTTTATCGTGGATTCTGTCTCCAAAATCGACCCAGAGAGGGCCGAAACTTTCTCACACTCCCAGACACAGTTTCACCAGCTCCCAGCGTTACAATTGTAGTTCCTGACAGTGCCGAAGACCCGCCCACTCTTGCGTTGATTGGACAATCAAGTGCCTACGCTCCTAGCTTCTGCACCTTGATTGGACGAAGCCCATGCCACTCAAACGCTGTGAGGCAAAGGCCGAAGAATGACTGGACAAAAGTTCATTAAAGTTCATCTCTGTAACGTCGAGATTAAAAACAAAAATACCCGGTTCTCACGCAAAAACAGAAATATAAGGATAATATAGACACGAAAATAATTACAGTTATTTCCTTAAGCCCCACAGAAACTTAATTCACAGGTTTGCGTGACGGCAGTCTGCCAAAACCCAAGGTTTACGAGTTTATTTACGAGTTTCAGTTCACAGGAGGAATGTGTACAGTCTAATAAATATTTTTTAACACTCAGACGTCTATATGTTTGTTTATGTTTGGTTATACCGTCATTTGACAACCGCGAGCAGTTCAGATTCATCAGTCTACACTGCATGGACAAATGTATTGGGATGCCTGACGAATACACGAACAAGGACTTTAATGACATTGTATTCAAATACGTAGACTTTAACATGGAGTTGGTGCCCCTTTGCAGCTATAACAGCTTCCACTTTTTTTGGAAGGCTTTCCACAAGATTTTGGAGTTGTTGCGGGAATTTGTGCCCATTCATTCTGTAGACAGTTACAGTTACGGTATTTGGCAGACGCTGTAGAGCATTTATGAGGTCAGGCACTGATGTTGGACGAGAAGGCCTGGCTCGCAATCTCCAATCCAGTTCATCCCAAAGCTGTGGGATGAGGTTGAGGTCAGGGCTCTGTGCGGGCCCTAAGTGTTGGGACGCACCTCTTCATTTTTTTATTTCAGGTGGCCCCTTACTTTCAGTGAAGGAAAATCTTAATGCTTCTGCATACCAAGACATTTTGGACAACGCAATGCTTCCAACTTTGTGGACACAGTTTGGGGAAGAACCCTTTCTATTCCAGCATGACTGTGCCCCAGTGCACAAAGCAAAGTCCGTAAACACATGATTGGATGAGTTCAGTGTGGAAGAACTTGACTGGCCCTCACAGAGCCCTGACCTCAACCCCGTCCAACACCTTTGGGGTGAACTGGAACGGTTCTAGTGGGGGGCTCCTGAATTCTGGCTTAAACTGAACACATTAGCAGCTGTCTTAGATTTGATTTATTCACACTACAGAGTTGTTAAACAGCTGTTTTTCACCTTAAGTACCAAAAAATAACGTTATTAGGTGAGTTAGGCATGAAAGTTTGCTCTTTGGCTTCACAGAAACTCGACTTGTAAACAACTAGCTAACTAAACTGGGTAACTTACATTAGCACTAACACCCAACTCAAGGGCATTTACCAGCTATATAACTCACTTTCGTTTTATACATTAATTTTAATATGTCCAGCATTGTTAGTTTTAGCAGTATTATCTAGTATTTGCCTTTAACTTTGGTTGATATGCCCTGAGTGGAGTTTTGTGTTAGTTAGCCAGCTAATGTTCCTGAGGTAAAATGTGCTAACATTAGATTTCTTAGTTCACCAAGTGTCAGGACTGACAGGTATGTATATACTATTTTGTGCAAAACCTGGCTTTTTTTTGTTTCTAAAGGAAATAGGACATACTGCACCAAGACATTGTCAGAGCTTGAAGCTAAAAGAATTGATAATATACTATGTGGACAAAAGTATTGGGACGCCTGACCATTATACCAACAGAGACATTGCATTCAAATACAGCAGTTTTTGTGCTTACATTAATTCCAGTACAAGTTTGATTTTATGTGGTTTTACACTTCGTGGATGAGTTGCTGTTTTTCCTAAACACTTCTGCTTGCCAATAATACCACTTACAGTTCTGTGCTGGTGGCCTGGTGGTTAGGGAGTTGCTCTTGCAATCAGAAGATTGTGGGTTTGAATCCCAGGACTGCTAGTGGCACCACTGAGGTACCCTTGAGCAAGGTACCATCCCCA
>JBBPCZ010088058.1:0-11403 GCA_037974445.1 Brycinus macrolepidotus | reverse complement strand
ATATATACAAGAAAACATTAGATATACTTAAATAAAACTGACTGGTTTTGAAGTGTAATGTAGCAAAATACACTATATGTGCAATTTACTGGATGCAAAAGTTTATGTACAAGTTTCATAAAAATAACCACCCCTTGCTTTTATCACAGCAGCACAGATTCATTGCATCCTTTCCAGCAATTTTTGAAATAACTTCTGTCCAAACCCTCCCAGCACATTTTCAAACATGCAAACAGTTCCGTCTCATTTGCTGGACGCTTTCAAACTTACAGGTCCAGCTCGTCCCATGCAGCTCAATAGGTGAAATATCTGGAGACCGGGGAATCCAAGACATAATTCTCAAAACTTTTTCCTTTTTTTTGGACTGGATATAATTTTGGCACAATTTTGAGGAATGCTTGGAATCACCATCCTATTGAAGAATGAAATTTTGTCCAACCAATCCAAAAGGAATTATGTGATCTTTATGTTTATGTGAATTATGTGAAGAACTGAGCCATACTTTTCTTTTTTCATGATCCAACACAAAGTGAATGCCAGTGCACTAAAGACAGTCCTGATATGTCTGCTTCAAAAACAGTCGTTTGAGCCTTTGTGGCTAAAACTGTGTTTGTAATATTGAAAACCAGTCAGTTGCATTAGTTTTAAGTATTTCTAAGCAGGTTGTTTTTTTTTTTTTGTTTTTTTTTTTAAGGATGGGCCAAAACAGCTGGCCTGTAGTGTGTGTGTGTGTGTGTGTGTGTGTGTGTTTTACCAAATTACATGTTTTAGTTTTTATTGCATTTTTGGCAAGTGTATATATATGGTTGTGCGCGGTTGTAGCGTCAGTCCCCTATATATTTAATAGAGTATAAAAGGTACAAAGTACCAATACGGCAAAAGTATCAAAATACCTGAGGACCTTTTTTGAGGTTTGACCAGTCAGACAAAAATTCAGCACTAGTAGCATGTTCAGAAAATACTATCACAACTATCTTATTAAACTAAACTATTCAGGCTGTCTTTGTAATATATCATTCTCTTCTTCTTCTTTAACCACTAATGATTTCAATGATACGCTAAGACAAGCTTACTGTGATGCAAGTTAACTCGATAATGATAAAATATTGTCAAAATTGCTAGTGCTAATTTGCTGATATCAGTATATCACTGTAGGTACCATGCTGTCTACCAGAAATGCTAGGAAGCATTTCATCACAGATTGGGTGGAGTTTGAACGTAGGGGCAGGGTCTATTCTAAAAGTTATAAAGCTGGCCAGCTGCAACTCAACATCCACAAAAATAAAGAATGGGTGATGGACCTGAGAAGATCACAGTCTCTCTCTCCCGGTCCATTAGGGGCGTGGATGTGGAGATTGTTCATAACTACATATACCTTGGTGTACACATTGACAATGAGCTGAACTGGTCAAAGAACTCTCAGCCACCTACAAGAGAGGTAAAAGTAAGCAGCATAAAAGTGGCAGACACCAAGAGGCTCAACAAGCTGACCAGGAGAGCAACCTCGGTTGAAATGAGGAACTCGACAACTTGGAAACTATGGCTAAAAGGACAACACTGTCTAGACTTCAGTACCTCATGGACAATCCTGATCATCCACTCCACAGTGTTGTGGCCAGAGAAGCACTTTCAGCCATACACTCACTAGCATAAAGTGCTCCACAGAAAATCCTTTCTCCTCACTGCCATCAGATTCTATAACTCCTCCCCGTCTCCCACTCTCACACAATAATTTGTGCAATAATCTGAGCCATTCAGATGTGGAATTTCCTTTTGTGTGCAAAATCATAACCATTTTGTGCAGTTTCTTTATTATTATATTTATGATGTGCAATAGTCTTATTATGTGCAATATCACTATTTATGTTACTGTTACAGGCAATAACTGACTGGGTACAACTCATGTACATGTACACATACATATATAGGTTTATATAGACACATACATTAGCATACACACACAAATGTCTATTTATATTTTTGTATTAGCTGTAAAGTCTACTTTTTTATTTTATCTTGTTGTGTTGTATAGCTTTTAATCTATTGTTTTGCAACTTTCTGCTGCTCTTACCTTTGCCTAATAGTTGCTTTATTCGTTAATGAGGCAGCATGAATAAAGTACAATAAATATGTTTCACTTCACAAATAGTAATATTTACATGGGCGATCAAGAGGCACATCTAACCAGACAAATAGACACACACATTCAAATGCACACAGACAAACTTACATCAGGGCCATCAAGTCCACACACTCCTTGAAGTCCTTTGCTCCCCTTAAAAAGAATTATGATTGCCAAAATTGATTAAGACCACTTACACTTAAGCATGAATCCAACCATCTATCTATATATTCATCCACATTATTTTGTGACCAATCCAGTTTTTCAATTCCTGTTAAAATCCTTAATTAAATCACTTAAATGGTCTGTGTCCAGTTGCATAAAACAGGTCCACTGCACAGGTCCACACTTTCATACTTCATTCATATATAAGGTAACAGCAGTTACTCAATGCATGGCTTAATGCGGTAGGAGTGAAATGATATCAAACAAAATTAAGTTCTTATTTATTAAAACATAATGGTCATGACTAAATATATTTAATGTCTATATTGTTATGTGAAAAACTTCAGTGTCTAAAGATTGTTTTATCATTAGACACAGCAGTGAGTGAGGGCTACATAAGAAACTGATGCTGACTTGGTCTTAGTGAAAAAAAAAAAGCAAGTCAGACCACTATAACATTTTAGTTCCAACATAATATTTAAACTGGGAAGACAGGAAACAAAGTCTGAAAATCTGGATTCCCTAATGAAGTTGAGTTGTGACCTACAATTTCTCTTCAAGTGGAATGAGACCCCACAAATCAGGATGATTTGGATGAGTCAACTGCAGTTGTGCCACCACCCAATCAGGTGAATTTTACCTTTTCTCCTTTGGAGAAATACTCTTCTGGTGGCTCAACAATTTCAAAGGGGCCTTGAGGTCCCTGCTCCCCTGGGTCCCCCTGTAAAACATAAGGGTCATTACACACACAGGGAAAGACACGCACAAGTGATTGTTCACAAGTTTATGAACAATCAACGCAGCACTTTTTTAACGGAAAAAAACTATTCTAGTTTAACTAGATGCATTTGCATATTACAATGATACACTCTTACCATGTACCATCTTTGTTGACAACAGATAAACTCCTTAAACTAAGGAGTTTTTCATTCGTTACAAACTTTAATTTAACACACCTAATTCAGTTAATTTAGTACCTGAATGTGATTTAAAAGCATTTAAAAGCAAGTGAGAATCAGGTGAATATGACAAAGGTTGTAATAAAATCAGTGACACTTTATTTCTGCAGAATTTAAATCAAACCCTTTTGTTCTGAGTTAAATAACAGATTACTGTTTGTTATCTCTTGAAAACAAATCCAATCTAATCTTTACTTTAACAAAATGTGTGCTGTGTCCAAACTTTTGGCCTTTTGAGCACATGCATACACTGGGGCATGTCTGTCCACCCCCACCTCACCTCTTCTCCTTTCGGACCAGGCAACGATTTTCCTGAGTCTCCCTAGAAAGAAAAGGAAAACAATTATAGTAAATGACCATCCCAAACCACTGTTTTAGTTAATTAATTATGAGATTGATAACATGGAATTTAATTCAAATATTAAATGAATATCATTATATATTCAAACATTAATTTAAAAGTGTGCATATGTAAGAAAGAGTGAAACTCACTGGAAGTCCTCTGAAACCAGGAGCACCATCTAAACCCTGCAAATAAGATTTTTTAGGGTACACCGATCCTTGTATCCATACAGTTTTCAATATTTTATCATTTAATGATCAATGTTTTTAATATGAATTGAGCCTAATATTACACTGATACAATTTCTGGCTTTTCTAGTTAGACCAAGACACGTATGCAATGAACTGAACTGGATTCCAGGACTGAATAACTGCATTTAACTTAAGCACTTTCCTGTTTTGTCCTTAATAAATTATTTAAATTCATTTTGTCCATGTGTGTCTTTTAATGTGGAGTAATGCTCTTGAACATGCTCAATCAATTTCTTATGATTACTATAATCTACCAATAACAAACTAGGAGCCAGAATTTCTTACTGGTGATCCAGTTACTCCTGTCAATCCTTGTAAACCTTGCTGGCCAGGAGGTCCTTCAATTCCCTGTCAAATGCAAAACACAAATCCAAATACAACTGTAAAATGCACTAAATATGCTTCACCTAGTTTACCTTGCCATACAAGCTTTGGGACAGACCATATAATACTTGACTGTTAAAAACAAAAAAATAATCCACATTGACATGTTTACTATGGTTTTGTTTTATAGTTAGGTCTCGGTATTGTGTTTTTTTTTTACAGATGCAACAGCTTAATTATTGTAAGTTGTGGGCTCTAGGAGCAGGAGAGCCCAATGCTATTAGAAGTGCTGATGTGATGTGGCCAAAGAAGATGCAAATGATGATGAGAAGTGCATATTAAGATTTTTGATCAGTCTCTTAATAAACAAATAATCTAAACAAGTTCTACTTTAGATCCTAGATAGACACAGTTTTGTCTTGTCTTTGATTTACCACAGCCAGGAAGAGCTTAATGACTGAAGAGGTATCAAATTGAATCTGATATGAAGCAGTGGAGTGCTTGGTAACCCCTTGGGCAAATGGCTAAAAATCAACATCATGTTTACTTACAGGTGGTCCAGGCTCACCAGGCTCTCCAGGTGTACCCTGTTAAACAGGAATTAAAATGTAGAGAAAATAAAAGAACCACTGGTTTCTTTGTTCATTTGTCAGTTTAGCACAAATATTCATAAAGACCAAGACAAACACAATCTCAGTACTCTCTTTGGCAGTCAGAGAAAAGTAAATGTAAAGTACTGAATATGTTGATTGAACTGAGTAGTATGCATGTAAAGAGGGTAGATATTCTACTTACAGATGGACCAGGATGGCAAGTATACTTGTGTGCAGGGTTTCCTTTGGGTCCTTTTTGTCCCTGACAACCCTGCACAGAACAAGGACAAGGGCGTGTATTATGCTCTACAGATTTCAGAAGAGGCACACAGGGATGTTCCATCGCCCTTCCAACACTCCCTTGTCCCTGGCCATGAAAGAAAAGTGAATAAATGTGCTCTAGGCTGCTCTTACCGGTTGTCCGGGTTTGCCTTCTTCCCCTTGAAGGCCACAGGGTCCCTGGTCACCTTGCATTCCTTTACAGCCATCTAACCCTGGAAGACCAGGAAGACCACCACGTCCAGGATGACCCTGCAATAGTCATGGTCATAGTAAGAGATCTGAGAGAAGTAGACACAAAAGCAAGAGCGTTACATTGTTTTGGCATCCAGTTTGCCTTCTTTTAATCATCTTTTGAGTCCAAAATTGCAATTAATCCATAAAAATATAGGATCTAGAACCACTGTAAATACCTGAATGAATGTAGCTGCTGCTCTTAAAGAGCTTCTATGAATAGTCTAGTCTATATGAGTTTGCTGCCAGCATGAGTCAAGTTCGAAATGTTCTGTGCTCCCCTTTTTTTATTGTTTTTTTATTGTCAGTTATCCTTGCGGTATTTCTGTCCTGTATATGCATTCTGAGAAATTGACAGAATGACAATGAAAAAATAAAATCACAAAAAAAATATGAGATCTAGTCTGAAAAAGTCTTGCACAGTTTTAAAAGTATTTTTAAGGAGTTACAAGGTAACTTTCAACATCACAAGAACATTTTCCTTTCATTACAAAAAGTATGTAGTGCAGCTCTAATCGGACATTCACAAAGATGTGTGATGCTGCAATTCTTGTTAAGCCAAATGGTCACATCTTAACTAGGGGTGTGCCGAACCGATACTCGGTACGGGCCAAAATCACTGGTGATTTCTAAACCCATGACGTGACCATGTGACTGTTGGATAAAAGAAATGTTCACGATGGACTCACAGATAAACCCTGCTGTCCAGGAAAGCCAGGTCTTCCTGGAAAGCCCTGAAATAAAAACACAGGCAAACATAATAATGATGTACTAATAAAATAAGGAAGCAAAGCTGTATGATTTTTTCCAGAATATAACATTATAGGCATCATAAATCTATTCCTGGACAACACAACATTCTGAAGGGGGATTTTCTAGTGAAGGGAAAATATAGGCTTAACCCCTGTCCTGACCAAGCCAAAAAGGGAATCTGTACAGAAATGTGTTTAAGGATTTATCATTCCGTGATTTAAACATAATGTTGTTGTCAGAACGGAACCTTGTATGTCCAAATGTCAACATTTCATCCAGAATAACTTGCTTAAGGCTTCAGAGAAAGTTGGGAACATTTTTCCTTCTCCTGTAATCTAGTTTAGACTGTGATGATATGAGCAAATCAGTGTATGTAAGTGTGTGACTTACTTTATCCCCTTTTTGTCCAGACTCCCCAAGAAATCCTTCAAAACCACGCAAGCCCTTTTCTCCAGAAGGCCCCCTCACACCTCTAGGACCTGTTGGCCCGCGTTGACCCACTTCCCCAGGAGCACCGGGTGATCCCTACATGGATAATAAAAAGGAATGTTGCAATGCAAAAAAAATAATACTAATATGCCTAATAATGAATGAACAGCAAAAGGGATCTGTGAGAATCTTGATCATATTTGCATAATGCTGGATGTATTATTACCTTTACTGCGAGATTCTTTGTTTTATTATGTGAGCTCAGTTCTACATTTTTGACTTATTTCTATTTGCTATTCATCACGCAAGAAGAACTGCCAATTTATACCCACTCCTGAATGAAATACGTCACTGACCTTAAAGCACACTGATAAATATCCAGCTGTTGAGCCACGCAATCAAAAACAAACTCTACCGACAGCTTCATCATTGTAGTTTTTCTAATACTTTCTAACTGTAGGTTTTATGTTTCGCCATTAGAGGGAGACAAAAGTCCTGCATAGCTAACCCTGGCTGAAACTGAATACATTCAAAAACCTTAGCTGAATAAAAATTCCCAAAACAGAGCTCGCCATCACTTTAATTTATACCTTCTATCTTATCAATCTATATATGTATATACATTTATATATGTATATAAATGTTTATACATATATAACTGCAAGCAACAGTGTGGGGGCCAAGTTGCCATGGAAACTTGACCTGATTATGTTAAAACTGTGGCTGTAATTGCTGATGGCAAAAGCTGTTTCACATGACCAAAGGCTGGGTAGAACTGAGATATGTCCTCCACAGATGTCAGATGTTTTTGCTGTCAGTTTCTATCGCCTGTGATATACGAATGCTGGAGTCTGTCTTGGGATCTCTCGAGATACAACCACACACAGAAATTACTTTTTGAAGGCAAACACATTAAAAGCATGTTTTTGTTTACTGCAGCCCCCTTTACTGATGAAATATAGCAGATATATTTGATACATCACTTTCATTGGCTGTGACGGATGAACGCTTTTGTAAATCGGTAGGCCAACAAATAACTTTTGTGCAGCTTGTCCTAAAGATCTTCTGTGCCAATTTTGGGGAGGATTGGAGAAAATTTGTGGCCTGTGAAAAGTTTTAAAACATTTCAATACAATCCAATAGTGTGACTGAGCCAGTAAGAAAGACATGACAAGTCGTCCGGGTGTCAAGTTTGGTTGTAATACATTGAACCATCGCAGAGTTATGGCATCACATTCTGTTTGGCGGCTTTGCCCCAATTTCAGTTGGCTGGGATGGATGAACGCTTTTGTCTTGGGATCTCCCAAGATCCAGCCACACGCAAGAATTGCCTTCTTACAGCAAGGACATCAAAGGTTATGAGGAAAAATATGTTTTTGCTTAGGGCCCCATGGTGGTGCAGTGGGTAGGACTGTCGCCTAACACCTCCAAGGTTGGAGGTTTGAATCCAGGTCCTGGCCTTGTGAGTGCGGTGTTTGCATGCTCTCCTCGTGGTGGCGTGGGTATCCGGTTTCTCCCACAGTCCAAAGACATGCGTGTCAGGTGAGTTGGGGATTCTAAATTGACCATGTGTGAGTGAATGGTGTGTGTGCCCTGCCCAGGGTGAGTCCTTGCCTCGCGCCCGTAGACCCCGGGATAGGCTCTGGGTACCCTTGACCCTAGTAAGGATTAAGCAGTTACAGAAAATGAGTGTTTTTGCTTGTTGCTGCACCCTCTAGTGGGCAAATGATGTACTTCTGCTTGTTCTTCTACCTAAATGCTCAAACCAAGTCTGACCCTTGCTGAGTTATAACCATACTTTCCGCTTGTCACGTCAGTTGGCTGTGACAGATGAACACTCTTGCAAATCAAAATGCCAAGAAAAAAAATCAGGTGAAGCTTCATCTTCATCCAAGTTTGAGGAAGACTGGAGAAAATTTGAGAATTTTCATAAAATTCAATGTAGTGGAATAGCCAATATGGTGGAAACTGAAATCACAACGTACATTAAACTCAGCTTGACCCAAGGAATCCAAATGTACCTTATTTTTGAACATCAAAATTAAAATAAAGAAAATAAAGATTAAAAAATTACATGCGTTAAAGCACCACCAAATATGACCCATTGATGGCGCTACAGTACTCAAGATGCAGACATGAAACTTGCTGAAAAAGAATCAGGGGACTGTCCTCAGTCAGTGTTCCAAATTTCACAAACCTTTATCAAACGGTTCTAGGGGCTGCAATAGATTCCTAAGACAGAAGAAGAAGAACAAGAAGAAGAGGAAGAAGAAGAAGAAAAAGAAGAAGAAGAAGAAGAGGAAGAAGTACAAACACAATGGGTGCTTTAGCAGTTTAGCTGTTTTCATACTTTGCGGATAGGGGAACAGGAAAGAGAGATATTGTGAGAGAGAGAGAGAGAGAGAGAGAGAGAGAGAGAGAGAGAGGGGGGTGGGTGTGTGTGTGTGTGTGTTCTCTATTTTAGAACGCTGGCTATTAGGTGTACAACAACACCAAAAAAATGTATATTGCAATGTGCAATGTGCATTATGGACATGTGACTGTACATTGTGTGGAATGAGCATTCTTCTAACTCTGATATCTGATGCAGCTGCATTATCTGAACACCAAGTTTGCAAAAAATCCACAACTTAGTCTATCATGTTCACAGTCCTTCTTCCTCCCAGCTCTAAGGATTGTTACGGCCTTTATTTCAAATTAGTCTAGGGTTCAAAAGCAAAGACCATGACATACAAAAAACACTGGACCAACAGAGTTCCTATTTCTTCTTCGTCATTCGTCTTTTGTCTTTGTTTTGATTTTAGACATGTGTAAGAGATCAACAGCAAGCAGAAGAGTTGAAGCCAAAGACTTAACTAAACCTCAGATAAAATCTAGAAAAAAATGCAATATACTACCCTCACTCCCTGCGTCAACCAAAGAAAGGAAAAAAGGCACCCATCCCTACTACTCATAAATATTCTTCAGCAATTTCATTCTTAACAGCTTGCAGCGAAGCATATCTTTCTATCAAATCCCAGACCTGCTAAACAAACACACACACACACACACACAGAGTGTCCTTTTGAGATGATGGAGACAATGGTGTGCAGGAAAAATAGTGAGAGGATGTAACAGAATTTCAAACTGTGAATCGAATCATGAGCTAAGTATATTGTTACACCCCTACTGGCTGTTGCGTGCACCCAGCTTATATCTGTCATAACATTAAAACCACCTCCCCTCCTCTTACTGCCAAAACAGTTCTGAATCCTTGAGGCATGGACTCCACAAGACCTCTAAAATGTGTGCTGTGGTGTCTGGTACCAAGATGTTAGTAGCAGATCCTTTAAGTCCTGTAAACTGGGAGGTGGGACCACCATGGATCGGTATAACTTGTCAGTGGTTTTAATGTTTAATGGCGCTTAATATAATATTATGGATAATTTTGTCCCAGTTTCTCAATTTTTCGAAATTGTTTATTGAACCAGCCCTACAGGTTCTGGTTGGTGAGTGTGCGTGTGTATGGATGTGTGAGAGGATTGCCGTGGCACTATACTATTCACGAAGGGCCCTCAGATTAAAGATGTTTTAGAACTACTGAACAAATTATATGATGACAGGATTAAAAATAGCAGTTAGCTTAGCCAAAAACGCTAGAACAGACATACACTAGACCTACATACACACCCTCATTCTTCAGTGGACCCACCCTCGTTCTTACCCACACAGATACTGTGTACACACTGCACTCGGGAGTATACGTCAAAATTGCTCTAATAGCAGGTTTTTCCCACAGCTGTTTTAATTAAAAAATACCACTCGCACCAACTCCACCCTCCTCTATTTTTCTCTCTCTCTCGCCCTCTCTCGCTCTCTCTCTCTTTCTCTCCCTTGCTCTTACAGTAAAACAGAACAAATCTTCATAACGCACACACACACACACACACACACACACACACACATACAACCACACACACAATACATACAACCACACACACACAGCATGACTTGTCTTTTGAACTGAAAGGTTGTGTACTTCTTTCACCGTCACTCATGTAAACTAGAGCTGGGCAATATGATGAAAATCATGAATCATGATATCATAAAATCTTCGGCACTTCTACAACACTGACATTATTATAAAGGCTAAAGGGGGGCATTTGGTTGATGCTCTTATCCAGAGCTACTTACAGCCATTGGTTACAGGGACAGTCCCCCTTGAGCAACTGAGGGTTAAGTGTTTTGCTCAAGGACACAATGGTAGAAAGTGGGGGTTCGAACCTGCAACTTCGTGGCACAGGCAAGTGTTTTACCCACTAGGCTACTACCACCCCATTATGTGCTATTATGTATTCTAAAAAACGACTGATTTACACCAATTAGATGAAGCCAATACACAACAGTGATTGGCTTTATTAACTGTATAACCTACATTATATTATTTTATTAATTTATTCATTATTCTCTATAGCCTTTTTAATAGTGCCACTAATGTTTTCCCATTATGTGCATTTCCAGTTCTTCACAAACCTTCAGACGAACTAAACATTTGAATAGATATTATAGTAAATATTTCTTCAAACACTTTGATATAAATGTTTTTGCTATATCGAATGAAGGAATGAAAACCTGAATAAATGAATAAACAAATGAATATGTATATTCGCACGCAAAATTTGGAAATCTCTGGTTAAAATGTGTTTTCTGATGAATGCGAAAAAAGAAGCTGAAGTGAAAAGAAGTCTCCATGGAACTTAAGTCAGATTCGTATAAGATTTAATTCACACTTGCCATCTATTTGCTTTTATTTTTGAATCATTTTTAGATTTAATTATATTTAGTATATTATTACACAATTATATTTAATATATTGAGAGCAATAAATAAATAAAATGTGGGAAATACAATCTCTGTCAATCCACTGGTGTTATTTGTTTTGAGGTCTCTTAGCTTCTTTGACCCCCCCCCC